>JARBWK010003444.1:0-12367 GCA_030556195.1 Anolis apletophallus | reverse complement strand
TTTTTCATATGTGGGAAAATCGCTTATTCATATCTCCCAGCACAGTCCACCCTGGGCACCTGTGCTTTGGGGAAACTAACCCTATTCATGCCCTCCAAAAGGGATGTAGAGTTGGCACACACTCTCCATCGTCGGGCTAGGTCCACCCAAAGTTTAGATCCAGATTGCGACCCCTCTGTTATTCTGGCCGGGGTCCCCAGATTTGTGGCCACTGCGGTGTTCCTTCCTGGTGTTGCTGCTGCTATGAACTACCGGGCTGTCAAGCATCTGGCTTGCGCCCTAGTGAAGAACATAAACTTCACTTCCCATGCTCTTGCATCTATGGCCTCTGAGATGTCTGAGCTAAGGGAGGCGGTTCTTGAGAACAGGGCAGCTATAGATTTCCTATTATTGAAACACCACCTGTCGTGCTCCGCGGTCCATGGGATGTGTTGTTTCAACTTAAGTGACAGGACAGCATCTATTAACCGAGACATCCAGGGTATGACTGAAATCGCCACCAACATCAAGAAAGAAATTGGCGAGGAAGTAAAGCGGGCGGGAGCCCGCAATCACTGCCTGCCCAGTCCATTCCACCAACACCGGAGAAGGAGGGGGTAAGGAAGCCTATCGTCCCGGGGAAAAGGAGACCCGCTGACCAAGGGAAAAGGGAAGCACTGGACAGGAGAGGGAAAAAGCCTTGCGGGGACGACCAGAACGGGGAGGACCAGAGCGGAGAGGCACCCGGGGGGGGAAAAAGCCACAAAATAAAAGGAGAAGAGAGGAAGAAAGGGACAGGAGTAAAGAACAAACAAAAAACGAAGGAGGGGGCAGCCTGGGCAAAAGGGGAGGGCTGATTGGTGCAAAGGGCAGTAAGGGAAAGAGCAGCAATCAGTTGGCAGGGGGATTTGACAGAGCAGTGCACCCATCCTGCTCTCCTGCCAAGTTTCATCTAGCCAAGCAGCCCATTCACTAAATAATACTGCCAGCTCTGATTAGGAGTCCAGACACAGGACAAACAACTATGTCTCTGAAGGATATTCTGAGAGAGCTGCAGAGGCTGGGACAAAAGCAGGACCTGATCCTAGAAAAGGTGGAAATAATGCTAGGGGGCACAAGAATGCGGTTCAGGAGCAACCTCACTGGGGAGAGATGAACAAACTGAAGAAGGGACCGCTATGCTGACGAATGAGTATGAAGAAGGAAAGGGAAAAGATAATGGTGAAATCGATAGAAATTTAGGGAGCCTTGCCTTAAGGGCAGAGACCCGGTCCCCCTAAATCGAGGGCCTTGAGATGGAAAAATAACCTTGGTGGGCTTTTCCGGTGCCTAGGAAAACCCCAGCGCCCCAGAGAGATTTCTCACCAAGATTCCGCGTGCCACACGAGAGAAGGTTCGTCCCAGCTGGAAAGGATGACAAGCTGCAATTTTCCTGAGTCCGCAAAGCTTGACATAAACTTTATTGGCATTTTCTGGAATATTTATTCACTTTTGCAAAGGTACCAGATTCAAGTTCCTCCCGCCCTTCATGCTTCCTGCGCCGCCCTGATTGGTTGGAATTTTGGCAAGCAGCTGGGGCTAGGCGCCAGTTGGTTCCCCCAGCCAATCACAAACCAGTGCCATCTGTCTTTTAGCCAATAAGGGAATTTCTTCGCCTAGCCAGTGAGCCAATGGGGAGCAAGAGGCAGAAACATGCTCAGGACAATGGGAAGGAAATCTGGGATAAATGGGTTTAAGACATGCTAATTTGGTTTTCATTGATGAGAGGAAAATCTAAATCTGGTGACATCAGTTATCTCTTGTGTGGTGGCAAAAATTAATGACATTTCCTGGCAGTAGCATGCACTTCTGATGGTTTTTCTTTGTTTAGTAAATGTGTGAGAGATTGTGGGATTTTCCATGTGAGGCTAAACAGACAGGGCTCTTCCTGAGTCATTAGAGGAATCCCTGATCAATTAATAGATGTGTTAATGAAGTTTTGAGATTATAGCATGTCTGATTGGCAAGGGAAGACCCTGCTGTCCTGCAATCTTACCACCTATTGTTTGGGTCCTTGGAATTTTCCTAATGTCTGGGGCTTTTACAGGCAGGATGAGTCATCTTTGTTACAAAATACATTTCATCAAGGCAAAACATTCAGAAGTTACAATTTAAAATACAAGGATAGAAGGAAAAGGAAATAATAATACTCTCATACAGTTTCTATGCATTTCATGGGGGTTAGGGCATGCAAAGGGAGAACTTACACAGAAGTCTAGGGAAATACAGGAAAATATCATGCTTGACTTTCATACAGCTTTGGTATTTCATACAATTTCATAGCGAGAGAGTCCAGGGAAACAATTATTTCATATTCAGGGAGTAGAAAGGAAGTCCATCTGTGTCCTTGGGAAAAACTATAAGAGAAAAGTCCTTTTTGCTAATAGCCAGAGGAGAGTCCAAACACACGGAAGTCCTTAGAAAACTATGTCTCTCAAATCACTCAGGGCTTGCCCCTGTTGGCCTGTCCGCATGCAACTCTGTACACAGAGTCCATGGCTTCAGGTCAAGTGAGGCAAGAAAACAAAGAGGTAGAAATGGCTGAAGGTCTTTTGATGCCAAATCCCAGCCTTTTGTGCTAGAGATGCCAGACCACATATGCAGGAAATTTGGAACTCCCTGCTGCAAGTCAATGAAACAGGGGCTCGACTTCATCCCCCACTTTGCAGATTTAATCTGCAATGGACATTGCTGATGGAATCTGCAACCGCAACTAATTTTGACAGCTTCAGCTACCTCTTGCAGTAGAAACCGGAAATGATGAAAACACGTCTTCTGAAGGGAATATGGGGATGAAATCAAGGAGGCTCCTTGATGGAAGGTTCCTGGAAAGGGGGGCGATCTTGCCTCCCCCCCCCTTTGCAGCGGGCTGAGACACAGGTGGGAATAAAGGGTCTTCTCCAAAGGGGTCTCCGGTTGCCACTTTTGCAGCCTCAGGTCCTTTCTGGTCCTGATCTCGCACAGTCCGGAGAGGTGCTTTCAGGCTTCTCCCGGCTGGGCCTCCTCTTTCAAACGTTGGGAGGTTGGTGACATACGGCAGAGCCATCTGTTTCTGCCAGCCAGGTGCCATCCTGCTCGTGGGCAGTTTCCAGGAACACCCCACTTGGAGAAGTTTAAGAACAGCCACTAGGGAAAGCATAGGAAGACATTACAAGACCCCCCCCCCCTTTCCCCACCCTCTCCTTACCTTGGTCCTTGGTTAGCATGGGGAAAAAGGGAAGAGCATACACGCCTAGTGTGGCAAGAATGCTCTCAGGATCACAGCCTCCTCCTTCTTTGGCAGAGCTGGTCTGTCTTCCGAATTCCATTTTCCCACTTCCTGCTATGGCACCCCGTGGGGGCATTTTAGGTCAGCCCTCAGGTGGGGGGGCTGCCTCTCTGGGTAGCAATGGAGTCTCACCTAGCCCTCTCTTGGATCCTCCTGTGTCCTTTGGCTCCAACCATTACACCAGGGAGACCATTCAGGGCTTTTCCTCAGACTCCACACCCAGGCAGATGTCCTCTCGGCAGGCAAGGAATCATGGGTCTTGTGATCCAGGGTGATGTCATCAGTTCTTCATGGCTGTGCTGAAGACCCTTGAGAGCTCCTCCCACACACCTTGAAGCAGGGTTAGGGGTCCTACTTTTTTAATCATGCACCCATTCATTCAGGGAGGCAAGGACCAAGAAAGAAGAGAATGGGGTCAGGGAGGAGTGAAGGGAAAGGAAAAAAAGGAAACCTTTGCCAGCTGGCTAGACAGGGAAAATTCAGAGGTGAGATGTGCCCAGGTACCGAGAGAAAGAAATCCCCATTTTGCCCAAGGCGCAAGGCACGTCTTAGCCACGCCCATTTTCCCGCCACCCTTTCCCCTTGAGAGGAGGAGGAGGAGAGAGAATGTAATGAGGATTTACAATCCCAGGGAAGAGAGGTCAGAAGAGGAAAGAAAATACAGGAGTGACCCTTTCCACTCTAGCAAATGAAAAAAAGGGGGCACAATGGTACATGGGGGGAGAGAAAGGGAAATCAAAACCCTACCAACGAAATTCATTCCCATCACTTCCTGTTCCAGAGCATGCGACTCAGAATTCCATTCCTGGCTGAGATTTCCCCTCCTCCCCTTTCTTATTCCAAACCCCAAGAGAAGGGACGATGCTCTCTCTCTCACACACACACACACACAAATGCAGTTTAAGTAAACCCATTCTTATTCTAGAGAGAGAAGAACAACTTAGGAAAAACCCACAATTGTTGAGGCTGCAAAGTGAGAGAAAAGAGCAGCAAGGAAATAGCCCCCTCCCTTCCCCCCCTTCTCCCACCCACCCAGGTAGGAGACAAGAAGAAAGAGAACAAGGAGCTAGTGAGGGAGAGAAGTCACCCACACACACACCTCCCAGGTGAGGGAGCCGGGCCACAGAGGTGGCTGAACCCCTCCTGGGGCACACTACACAAAGGGACACCTAGATGGAGGGGAGGGATTTGTAGTTTCATGAGAGAAAGAGAGAGATAGAATTTCCCAGGTGGAAGAGCAGGAGAGTCCCTGAGGTCATACATATAGAGATAACATGACAAATCTATGGCATATTTTGGCATAGTAAGGAGCACAAACACAGCATATAAGATCAAACTCACAGGAGGATAGAAGAGTACAAAAGGGATACATAACAAAACAGAGAGATTCCCACTCAGCCTCTGTTCTCCCCACTTGTACAGTTTTGGGGGAGAAATAGGCTAGTGAAGAAGGGAAGAACCAGAAAGGGTCCCTAGCAGACAAGGCAGGCTTTCAAAAGTTGTAGAGGAAGGAACAGGAGACAAGAACAGCTTTTCAAAGGACTGATCTCTTTCCTTTACCCAGAAAGGGGTGGGGGGAAAAATGGAAGAGAGTAATCTCAACTCTGGGGCCAGAAAGTGAACAAAGGATCATATCTAAGGAGAAAAGAGGAAGAAACTTTCCCAGGGGATGGAGGCAGGTATTTCCAGAGAGACAGTTTGCAGCAAAAGAGAGAACAAGGGAAGGAAAGGAGACAAGAACTTTTTCCCAGATAGAAGAGAGCAGGAGTGATCCTTTGACTATTTCAAAAGGAGAGGAACATAATAGGACTGCACAAGAGAAAAGAGGAAGGAGAGGAGAAAGGAGCACCAATGTAATATTAGTTCCTAACTCTCCCGTTCCTTCCCATTGTGCAGGTGGGGGGAAAAAAGGAGAGGAGACAAGAGTTTTTGGAGTGAGAAGAACAGAGATTCGATGATGTTTAGCACATTTAGGAGTTGAGGTATGTGAATAGAATGAGAGGGAGAGAAGAGACAAGACTTTGGCAAGGCGGCAAGGCTTCCTTGGTAATAGGGGGAGGGAGAGGAAGAGAAGAAAGAGACAAGAACATTTTCCCAGAACACCCCCCCCCTTCCTTAAGTCCCTGAAAGGGAGGTTAAAGATGCCCTCTCGGCTGAAGGAAGAGAACAAAGGACAAATGATAAAAGAGAACAAAGAGCGAGTGAAGGAAAGAAGGGGGAAAAAAGAGATGCACCAGAGAGGATTTCTTGGCCATTTGGCCAGAAAGAACGAAGAGAAGTAGGGTCTTCTTAGAAGGGAAAGGAAGGGCAAGAAGGAAACTCTGGTTTGCGAAGGGAAAAGGAATGGGGTGAGAGAAAGGGAGGGTGGAGAAGAATGGAAAACTTACATGGGAAAGCTTAGAGCGACCCAGACCCCCACTTTGCAGAGGATAAGAAGGAAGGATAAGTTAAGGCATATTTGCACACAAGGGAGAAGAAAGGGACCAAACCCTCCAAGGGATTCCACTCCTAGCACTCCTTTTTCCCAGACTCAGGCAGTTCAGAATCCTATCCCTTGGCTGGGATCTATTCCCTCCTTCTTAGGACCAAAAGAATGATGAGAACCAGGGGCTTCTTAGGAAGATGGGGAGAGAGAAAGAGAACTTTAAGAGATGGGATGGCCTTCAAAGGAAAAGGGGAAAAGGGCAAAAGCTTGAGGGGGCAGTCATTAAAGAGAGGTTGCCACATAGGGGAAGGAACAGAAGAAAAAGGGAGAAAAGAGTTTGAAAGCATTCTTTTCAGAGGCAGATCTCCCCTCCCTCCACATGCCTTCCCAAAAAGGCTTCTAAGAGGGTTGGGGGGGAAAGGAAGAAGGAAGAGAAGACTTCCCAAGGAGATGAAGGGGGCCCAGAGGAGGGAGGGAAAATGGGCACAAAAAACACAAAAGACAGGGCAGGGGACATTTAAGGAAAAGAATTCAAACATAGAGAGAAGAGAATCCCACCCTCCTATCCCAGATTACAAAAAGGAGGAAGTTCAGAAATCACCCAAGATGACTCACCCTACCCCCTTCTTCTTGCCCCAGAGAACTCTGGAGAAGAAAAGGAGGAGGGGGAAGAGATGGAAAAGGGGCACCTGGCTGGCAGTGGGATTTGTAGTTTTTCCAGTGGGCAGGAGGGGAAATTGGGAGAAAGGAAGGGCAGACTAAAGGCAAGGAGTTCTTTGTTTGGTGAGTGGGGAAAGAAATAAACCCATGGAGCTCAAAATGTAGGGGGGAAATGATTTCTGTGGCTAGAGAGAGTTCTGAGGAAGGGGTGCTTGAGAGATGATGGCAGGGGTACATGGAGAAGCAAAAAAAAAACAGAGAGAGAAGGTGAGAGTGGCTTCTAAGAGTGGGAGATAATGGCAACAGGAGGTGATGCAGTGGAAAGCTGGCTCTGGTTGAGCAGAGGAGGCCAAAAGGGTTCCCCCTAAGGCTGGAGAGGCAGAGATGGGTTGGAAGAGGGGACTGAGAAGGAGCAGTGGAGGGGGGGGGCAAAGGTGGCAAGGAGGGGAGGAAAGGAGGGGGCACTTGGGAAGAGGCCATGGGGAAGGGGCAAGGGGGTGGCTAAGCTGCAGGTAGCAACCTAGGTCAATAGGGGAGGGATTTTGGGCGGCTCAGCTGCAGGCGCCAGCTCTAGCTGATAATAGGCAAAAGTTTTTCAAGGACATTTTTCTCTCTCCTTGTGCTGGGAGAAAGTCTGCAGGGAATTTCATGGAAGGATCTGTTCAGAGCCTTTTCCCATCCTTTCCCCCTACGGCTCAGGCTCACTGGAGCAAGCAGCATGATCTAACTTTTCCAATGTGGCCTTGCTATGACAATGAGTCGGAACTGGCAAACCAGCTCAACAATTCAAACTGCCATGAACTAGCCACCGGGTGCCCTCCTTGGAGAGGCCCTTTGGGGCCACTTGCTGGTGCACAGCCTGATTTTGGCTTTCCCGTCCAACTTTTGGCAAAAAATCTTCCCTAACAATGTTTCAAAGTGGGACGTGCGTTTTGGAAGGAAGAACAAAGGCCCATTTTTTTCTAAGAAGGACAGCCCCCAAGCTTTTCACCCATGACTGATGAGAGAGTCACTACCGACCGTGATAGCCTCCCGTCAAATGGTACGGTGTCCCAAAATGGACCGCCGGTCGCTTATGAGCTCTTCGGAAATCCAGTAGGTCTGACCCACTGCCCCCGCCACCCACACAAGCCTGGAAAACAAGACCGGACTGCCCTCCTGGGCCAAAACGCCAATCTTCCCTACGCCGCACTCAGGACCTTTTGTTCCCGAAACCACCTTCCCTCGGAAAGGCAGCCTCCTACAACCTGAGCACTTTCCCGGTCGCTTTTCCCCAAAGATTCCCTCCTTCTCTTGGTGGCACGGTTCTCCAAGAAGCTCAGGCGCTTCTCGTGTGCCCCTTGTGCCGGGGTCCTGGTTGA
The DNA here is from genome assembly GCA_030556195.1 of Anolis apletophallus. Lineage (NCBI taxonomy): Eukaryota > Metazoa > Chordata > Lepidosauria > Squamata > Anolidae > Anolis > Anolis apletophallus. The sequence goes on along the minus strand of JARBWK010003444.1, from coordinate 4,635 downwards.
TTCCCAGAAGGAAAGGGCCTGGGCGGACCGAAAGGGTCCCTATGGAGCGTCCTCACCCAGCGTTTTCCCAGAGCTCAGCCTTGACCCTGGACCAAGGTGCCGCTTGGAAAATTTAGTATAATTTAGGAAAAGACGCCCCAAGCGGAGAGTCCCTTCGTGCGTCGCCAGATGAAATCGGTAGAAATTTGGGGAGCCTTGCCTTAAGGGCAGAGACCCGGTCCCCCTTAATCGAGGGCCTTGAGATGGAAAAAAAACCTTGGTGGGCTTTTCCGGTTGCCTAGGAAAACCCCAGCGCCCCAGAGAGATTTCTCACCAAGATTCCGGGCGTGCCACACGAGAGAAGGTTCTGTCCCCAGCTGGAAAGGATGACAAGCTGCAATTTTCCTGAGTCCGCAAAGCTTGACATAAACTTTATTGGCATTTTCTGGAATATTTATTCACTTTTGCAAAGGTACCAGATTCAAGTTCCTCCCGCCCTTCATGCTTCCTGCGCTCGCCCTGATTGGTTGGAATTTTGGCAAGCAGCTGGGGCTAGGCGCCAGTTGGTTCCCCAGCCAATCACAAACCAGTGCCATCTGTCTTTTAGCTAATAAGGGAATTTCTTCGCCTAGCCAGTGAGCCAATGGGGAGCAAGAGGCAGAAACATGCTCAGGACAATGGGAAGGAAATCTGGGATAAATGGGTTTAAGACATGCTAATTTGGTTTTCATTGATGAGAGGAAAATCTAAATCTGGTGACATCAGTTATCTCTTGTGTGGTGGCAAAAATTAATGACATTTCCTGGCAGTAGCATGCACTTCTGATGGTTTTTCTTGTTTAGTAAATGTGTGAGAGATTGTGGGATTTTCCATGTGAGGCTAAACAGACAGGGCTCTTCCTGAGTCATTAGAGGAATCCCTGATCAATTAATAGATGTGTTAATGAAGTTTTGAGATTATAGCATGTCTGATTGGCAAGGGAAGACCCCCTGCTGTCCTGCAATCTTACCACCTATTGTTTGGGTCCTTGGAATTTTCCTAATGTCTGGGGCTTTTTACAGGCAGGATGAGTCATCTTTGTTACAAAATACATTTCATCAAGGCAAAACATTCAGAAGTTACAATTTAAAATACAAGGATAGAAGGAAAAGGAAATAATAATACTCTCATACAGTTTCTATGCATTTCATGGGGTTAGGGCATGCAAAGGGAGAACTTACACAGAAGTCTAGGGAAATACAGGAAAATATCATGCTTGACTTTCATACAGCTTTGGTATTTCATACAATTTCATAGCGAGAGAGTCCAGGGAAACAATTATTTCATATTCAGGGAGTAGAAAGAAAGTCCATCTGTGTCCTTGGGAAAAACTATAAGAGAAAAGTCCTTTTTGCTAATAGCCAGAGGAGAGTCCAAACACACGGAAGTCCTTAGAAAACTATGTCTCTCAAATCACTCAGGGCTTGCCCCTGTTGGCCTGTCCGCATGCAACTCTGTACACAGAGTCCATGGCTTCAGGTCAAGTGAGGCAAGAAAACAAAGAGGTAGAAATGGCTGAAGGTCTTTTGATGCCAAATCCCAGCCTTTTGTGCTAGAGATGCCAGACCACATATGCAGGAAATTTGGAACTCCCTGCTGCAAGTCAATGAAACAGGGGCTCGACTTCAATGGCAAGGAAAAGGAATCAGCAATGCAAGGCGAATTGAAGGAGAGAGAAGAGAAAAATATAGACCAAAAGCAAAAGCAAGAAGTATGGGAACAGCTGGAGTCCATTCAGAGAGCTAAAAATGCTGGGGCTGTGCCACAGAATGCTGTCAGCTTGTCCACCAAGACTAGGATGTACATTGCCCCCCAGCAGAACCCCTCTCAGCTCCCAAAGAGGAATAAAACCAACGGAACTGGAAAGCACTTCAACAAAAAGAAAAGCCAAGGGAACAAAGAGAGCCGAAGAGGGAAAGATAAACTACAGAAAATATGCCCTCTCCATGCAGTGATGACTACAAGCTATGGCCTCTGGAAACATGATCCCCCCAGAGGCGGATGAAGGAGAAGCAGAATCCCCTAAAGAAAATGGTTAGATACGACCTCAGGGAAAAAGGAACGAACAGAACTAACTACCTAACCGACAAATACTAGCTAATGGTCATGGGCACTCTAATCACCTAATTGAAGGGTTAAAAAAAAACTGAGGAGAGATAATAGAAATAATAGTAAAAGATAATAGTTTCAAGGGACATAAGAAGACCTGACATGGACATACAACTAAAGAAGACGAACAGAAAGAAAGAAGTGACACTTTAAAGAATAAAAAGAACTGTATTAGATATGTCAGAATGAAACCAGGGCTCCTGGAAGATGGAACTCAGCAAGAATCCCCCTTCTTTTTCCTTTTCTTTCTATCCTATCTCACTACCCTTGCCCGGTGGTTTTCCCCGCAGGATCCCGGTTCAATCCGTTACCCCCAACACCTCCTATTCCCACCCCTTCCCTTCCCTAACCCTCCTTCCTTCCCCGACCCTTAACCTTTCCTAGCCCGAAAACCCTTTTCTATCTTTTATTCAGATGTAACCAAAACTTTCAATAAAAATTATTTAAAAAAAAAAGAAAGAAATTGGCTTTGATTTGTCTTTTCTCACTGATTGGCTCCCCTCTTTCGACTGGCTGAGGAAGGGCTTCCTGATCTTCCTGGGAGCCCTCTTCCTCCATCTCCTCTTGGGGTGCGGCGGCTCCTGCCTCCTCGCCCTCCACCGAACTTGCCTCCAAAGTTTCCGGCCCAAACCTTCCGAGCAGAGGGTCATGCTGCCCCTCGCGGGCATAATCTGGCGATAGAGGCTTGCCGCAAGTGAGGGACGGCCCCTAGTTTGCTTTAGCCTCTAAGGGGGGATTTGTTGCCGAGGGCAACAGTTCTCAAGCTGCAGGTCGTTCCGCGAGTGAACAAGTCCCAACTCTAGCATGCACGCCTGTTCCCGGTGAAAACCCCACGCCCTTCCCTAAGCCCCCGCTGGAGTCTGTTCAAAGGGTTCTTTCCTCCTTCTGACTTTTCCCTACTTCTCCTGAGTTTCTTTATTTTTTTTCTTCTTCCCGTCCCCGGGCGCCTTAAGACTGCGAGGAGAACCGCATCGAAAGGAAAGATGCGGTGGCTCAGGCGGCAGAGCCAAGACCACTCGGGATGGGAGTCCTGGTTCGAGGCCCCCAAAGGGAGGAAAGGAACTCATTTTTGCCTGTTTCCTGTTATCTTTATTTTCCCCTATTCCTCTCCTCTCACATTTGGGACGCCTCTGGGTCCAGAAGAAAGTTTTGAGAAAGGAATTGGTCTGTGAAGCAGGAGGCCGCCTCTGTCTATGTTGGGTTGACATCAGGAATCAGGAAATCATAAATCATAATAAAGGTTCATCCCTGTGTCTGTACCTCTGTACGGTATTGTATCCCTGCCCCCCTGACCCCATGCAAACCTTCCCCTCCCCCTTTTGCCTGATTAAGAAAGACTGCCTTGAGAATGTTTTACTATGTTTCGCTGGGAAGAAATGTAACTGAAGCCTGTTTTCCAAAACCTTTTGTGGATCACCATATTCATATTGCATGCGTTATTCTGACGGAAGGCCTTGTTATGGATCAGCTGAGCCCTAGTCTTACGCCCCACACTTCCGTCAGCCCGAAGCGGGTTTCGTCCGTCTGAGTCGTCAAACTTAATCCGCCTTTTGGGACATGGACAATACAAGTTTGTTATTCATAGTGGGTCTCACAGCTGGCCTCGGAACCCAGGTGTAACCCAAAATAATCCTTTTGTCCCCAAAAAGGTCTGAGTGAGTTTCTGTCATCAGATCTCTTCCCCTTTTTCCTTTCATTTCCATGAATGAAACGTCAACTCCACTAATCCTATCAATCCCGGTATCACTCGGGTCGTTTACCCGAAGGGATTCTTTGTTATAACCACATGCCATTATTGACAGCAATTTCCGTCTAAGCTTCCCTTCCCGGACATACCATATATGGCCTCAGACCTCTGATTGGCTAGGAGGCGAATGGGAGTGAGCGCTGATAGGTTCCCTGAGCCGGTCAACTTCCGCCCATCCGCTGGTCTCGACGTTCCAGCCAATCATAGGCGGAGCCGGCCCAGAAAGGGGCAGGCGGGAAATTCAATTGTTTTGACAGTTCTGTAACCTTTAAAAACCAATGTTTTGATTGTACATGTATGCGTTCCTTGCGGAAATCAGGGTATTGCGGTTCGCATCCTCCCAGCTGAGCAGAATAAAACAATTTCGTGGCATCTACCTGGCAGATTGGTGAGCATAATTGGATCTCCGGGAGGTGGGTAGGTTACGAGGACCTAATCGCTCCGGGCTCGCCAGGTTAATTGAACCCTCGCGGGCTCTGCCCCGTGGTCGGTCCGCGGGCTTGCCCGGTTGTCGGACTGCTGGCTGGGGATTGGCGGCCGTTCGATAACAGAACTCTCTGCCCTGGGCAGAAAAGGAGATTCCACCTGAACATTTAGAAGAGCTTCCTAACTGCGAGAGCTGTTCAACGGTGGAACTCTCTGCACTGGATAGGAGAGTCCACCTGAACATGAAGAACTGCCTCACTGTGAGAGCTGTTCAACAGTGGAACTCTCTGCCTTGGATAGGAAAGAAGATTCCACCTGAACATTTAGAAGAACTT
>JARBWK010003443.1:0-12368 GCA_030556195.1 Anolis apletophallus | reverse complement strand
ATTGACAGTAAGGCTTCATTAACTTGAATTTCTAACTAGGTCTCACTTACTTACTGAAGCTGTTTACGCCTGAATTGACAGTAAGGCTTCATTAACTTGATTTCCCTAACTAGGCTCGCTACTGGGAAGCTGTTTACGCTCTGAATTGACAGTAAGGCTTCATTAACCCGAATTCCCTAACTAGGTCTCACTTACTGGGAAGCTGTTTACGCCTCTGAATTGACAGTAAGGCTTCATTAACTTGATTCTCCCGACCAGGCCTCAGCTCATTGGACATTGTGTATGGCCTGAATTGACAGTAAGGCTTCATTAACTTGCTGTTGCTAACTAGGCCTCAGCTCATGGACATTGTGTATGGCCTGAATTTACAGTAACCTGCCTTGGCACACAGAGCTCCTCGACCATGCATGATGGGACTTGAAGGGACCACTGCATGGAAAATGGGATTTGTAGTACTAAAACCCATCATTCCTCACAGACCACTGTGGCCCAGAACCAAGACCAATAAAGACCCAACTTGGCACACCATGCCCCCATGACCCACACCATCCAACTGCAGTTTAGAGGAGGGCACACCGTGGATGATTGAACTTTCTCGCATCTCCTAAAAAGGGCACAGCAACGCGTGCCGGGTATTTGTGTATATATTATATTATAATGTAATATTATAATGTAATAGAATATACTACTACTATATATTATTATATTTTTATATTACATATAATATTACAGTATAATCTTATAGTACAATGTAATGTATAATATTAAAATTGTGCGTGCCGGGTACAGCTAGTAATAATAATGAAATTTAAAAAAAATTGAAATCCGCGAAACGGCGAGTCCGCAATAACCGAATCGCGAAGTCCAAAACACCCGGAGGGTCCGAGTGTGCCCATGCCTAAGCGAGAGCCACGCCCCCCCGCACGAGCTGCCAATCAAGCGAGGCCCCGCCCACTGAGGGCGGCGCCAGCGTTCCATCTCGCCCTTTCTCGAATCGCCCCCCGCGTTGCTTCCAATGGTTCATTCCACAGGCGGAGATATATACCAGTTCTCCCTCTTTCTGATACAAATGGATTGGCCCAAGCTTTTGAATCTGCGGCCTCGCCGCGTTCTCTCACCCAGCGACATGTCGATTTTTTTCTACTGCCTCGCTGCCGGTGCCCTGAGCGGGGCGAGGCCAGCGCTGCCCCCGCCGCCGCCGCCGAAGCCGTTCATCGCCGCTCGAAAGGCCTCCAGGCAGAGAGAGCGAGAGAACCGTGAGGCGATGCTGCCTGTTTTCCTGCGCATGCGCCGGCTCAGCACTGCGCACGCGCGGCGCTACTCGGCCCGAGCCGGCAGGGGGAGGCCAACGCCTCCTGCGCGTGCGCCGGCCCGCGAATGGGAGGGGGGGAGGGGCGGAGCGCGGTGGCCGAGGAGCTTGTTGCTTAGGGCTACTGCGCGTGCGCGTCTGTACACTGCCAAAGCAGCTCAGCTCTCCCTGCTGGCCAGGAGGAGTATTGCAGCGTCGTGCAATCACTAAATTAAAGGCACTGCAGACTAATTCAAGCAGAGAAGTCAGCCATAGTAGACATAGCAGCTGATGAACCAACCTGGATATTATTAATTATTATCAATTATTAACTCATTAATTAATTAATTTATTATTATTTAGTAGCATATTATTTGAGAACACAGAAATGCTGGACCAGGACTAGGCACATAGAACAGGCATTGCTGAAGGAAAATCAACATGGTTTCTGCAAAGGCAAATCATGTCTTACTAACTTGTTAGAATTCTTTGAGGGTGTAAATAAACACATAGATAAAGGGGACCCAGTCGATATTGTTTACCTTGACTTTCAAAAGGCTTTTGACAAAGTCCTCACCAAAGGCTCCTGAATAAGCTCTTCAGCCATGGAATCAGGGACAGGTCTTGTCCTGGGATTGGAACCTGGCTAAACTGTAGGAAACAAAGGGTGGTAATAAATGGACATTTCTGCGCCCAACTTATCGCTCATGGGCAAAATAGCGGTGATCAAAATGAACGTCCTGCCCAGGCTACTGTATCTCTTTCAAACCCTGCCTATTATCAAATCCACCGCCATCTTTGACACCTGGAAGAAGGACATTCTCAGGTTCCTCTGGGGCGAAAAAGAGCGAGGGATTAAATACACGGTGCTCACGGACAGAAGGACACGGGGAGGGCTGGACCTACCGGACTTAAAGCTCTACTACGAGGCCTGTGGTCTGGTCCACATAAGAGAATGGATAAGCTTGAAAAATAAGAGCTACTAGCCCTGGAGGGCTTTGACCTCCTCACAGGATGGCACGGGCACTTGTGGTACGGCAAGTCAAGAACAAATGATTGCTTTAAGAGACATCCGATAAGAGCAGCCCTGATGAAAATATGGGAAACCTACAAGGGGCGATTCTACCAAAACCCCTGTGGGTGTCACCCATAGAGGCCGACCAACGGCACTTGCTGGGCTGGGACAAATGGCCAACCTACGAGGACATGACAGTTAAAGTGGGGACGAGGAGAAGTCTAAAAATCAAGGACACGGCTACAGCAGCAGTGCACTTCTCTCAACTGGCTCCATCATCTACATGTCATGGCATGCTTCCAGAGGGACGAACGGACGGGCTTTTATTATGAAGGAGAGCATTTCTGGAACAACTTCCTGATCAAGGAGAAGAAGCTCATCTCCAAGGCCTATATGCAGCTCCTGGAATGGTCAACAGAGACCGAACAGGTAAAAACCTGCATGATAAAATGGGCGCAAAACATCGGCCGCTAATCAGTATGCAAGAATGGGAGAGGATCTGGCGGAAGAAAATAAAATCACCTATGCCATTGATCTGAAGGAGAACTGGTACAAACTGTTCTTCAGATGGTACATGACTCCCCATAAACTTGGTCTGATGTACAAGAATGTCCAGACTAAATGCTGGAAATGCGGGTCGCAGACAGGCACCTTTATCACATGTGGTGGTCCTGTCAGGAAGCCTCAAAATTCTGGAAAACAGTCCATATTCACATACAAAAGACTCTACAAATCACGCTGGAGATGACACCAGAGGCTTGTCTCCTGGGAATAGTGGAGGAGAAAGAACTCCCAGACGAGAACGCGGAGCGGCTGTTCCTGTTCCTCTCCACGGCAGCAAGGATGGTGTACGCGAAAAGTGGAAGTCTAAAGACATACCACGTCTTGAAGAATGGATACACAAAGTCCAGGACATTATGAGCATGGACAAGCTGTCCTATTATATGAGTGAAACGGAAGGGACGAGGCTGAACAGAACTGACTGGACACCCTTTGTGTCCTATCTAAAATCTCGGGACCTGGACCGGAACAGTCAAGTTCCCTGACAATGACGCAGGGCGCCCAAGAACTTGCCAAGGGCAAACCGCCCCCAGCACAAGGACAACCATACCCTCTTTTTCCCCCACCCCAATTGAACAAACGGGACAAAGCGGAAACACCGGAAGCCAAAGGAGTCCCCCTCCTCTCCCCACTACCTTCTTCCCTCTGGTCCCCCCTAACCAGGCCCACACCCAAACATCCCTACCCTTCCCCCTTCCTCAACCCCGCCCCCGCCATACCGCCCCGCTCTGTCCCTAACACCCGTTTACCCCAAACTCTCCACCCACCCCAACAGAATCTGTCCTTCGTTTTTTTCTTTCCTTCCTACTATCCTATACCCGAAATTGTTCCACCTCTTTTTATTGTTACTAGAGAAACCCTAATAAATATATTTTAAAAAAAAATAAATGGACATTTCTCTGGGTGGAAAGAGGTGAGAAGTGGCGTACCCCAAGGTTCAGTTTTGGGTCCGTTACTTTTTAATTTATTCATTAATGACCTGGATGTAGGAGTAAATTCTGAGGTAGCAAAGTTTGCAGACGACACTAAATTGTTCAGGGTAGTTAAAAATGAAACTGACTGTAAAGAGCTCCAGAAAGATCTCTCGAAATTGAGTGAATGGGCAGCAAAGTGGCAAATGCATTTTAACCTAAACAAGTGTAAAGTCATGCACATCGGGGCAAAGAACCCCAACTACACCTACCAATTGATGGGGTCAAAGCTTTCCGAGACAAACCAGGAAAGGGATCTTGGGGTTTTGGTGGACAGCTCAATGAAGATGTCAACCCAGTGCGCAGCAGCAGTAAAAAAGCAAATTCTATGCTTGGCATGATCAGGAAGGGAATCGAAAATAGGTCGTCAAATGTTGTATTGCCTCTCTACAAATCTATGGTGAGGCCACATCTGAGTACTGTGTACAATTCTGGTCACCGCATCTCAAGAAGGATATAACGGAACTGGAAAAGGTACAGAAAAGGGCAACAAGAATGATCCAAGGGATGGAGCAGCTCCCTTACGAAATCAGGTTGCAACGCCTTGGTCTTTTTCAGCCTTGAAAGACGGCGTTTAAGAGGTGACTTGATCGAAGTGTATAAAATCATGCATGGGATAGAAAAGGTGAATAAAGAAAAATATTTTCCTTGTCACAAAACACTAGGACTAGGGGCACTCCCTAAAGCTCCAAGGTAGGAAAGTTAGGACTAATAAAGGGAAATATTTCTTCACCCAGAGGGTCATTGGGTTATGGAACTCACTTCCAGAGGAAGTTGTGACAGCTGTCAGCCTGGACAGCTTCAAGGCAGGATTAGACAGATTCATGGATACCAAGGAATCAGTAGCTACTGAAATGGACATCCAAGTGCCACCTCTGTGTTGATGGAGGCAGGCAGGATTTTCCCCGGTACTGGTTGTGGGGGTCGGGAGCAGGTGAGGGTTTTGCCCTCCCTTCTGCTAGAGATCCCCGTGTACAACTGGTGGGCCACTGTGTGACACAGAATGCTGGACTAGATGGGCTGAGGCCCGATTCAGCATGGCTCTTCTTATGTTCTTATGTTCTTATAACCCCTCCCGACAGATGCCTGTCTGGCTCAAAAGCCCTCCAGGGACCCCCACCCATCCTAAAGTAGAATTGTTGATTTTGCAGAAGAAACGCCAGGAGAAAGTGCTACATAACATAGGCATAGAATAACGGAGTCAGCTTGTTAGAACAGCACGAGAATTAGCCACTGTGATTGGTCTAAAAAGATACAGCTACCATTGGTTAGAAAAAGCACAGCTATGATTAGGTCAAAGAACACCATGTGCTTTAGATAAGAGACAGCCTTGATTGGCTTAGAGAATCGCCATGTGCGTTTGTTTACAAGTCAGCTTCCCACTTTGGCAGGCTCCTGGTGGGAACGCTGTAAAATGTATCGCTTTCAGGACAGCCTGTGCATGAAGAATGGCACAGACAATTGAATGGGAATTAAAACTGCGAAATGTTTGTCAGCCAGTAAAAGAGAGGTGACACAATGCTTTGACTGATTGGTTGATGTCAGATCAGCTTACAGATGTCTAGCCAGTGGAAATGCATGAAGGAGGTGGGACTAAGATTGCCTCCATTGCTGTATAAAATCTGTTTACCGGAAGGGAAAGTGTGCTGTTCTTCTTGCAACTTGTTTTGCCATAGAGCAGACCCCTCAGCTGTTGTATTGACATAAATTGATTTCCTGAATCGCAGCCAAGTTGTCGCGTCGTCTTCGTCCATGCGCTCGCACGTAGACGCAGCCTGAGTCTAAGGTATTGCCTGGGAGTTTTGGGACTCCAGATTCTGCTACAATCCCTCAGCTGTGATTTGTGTGCCTGGCAGGGGGTCACCTTCCTTCCTCTCCCAGCGATCAACGGTGAAGGTGGCGCCGCCGTTGAGGTGGGCGAGGGCGCGGCAGACCTGGCTCTGGGTTAGGGTTGCCATTTTTTGATATAAGAAATAAGGAACATTTACGGGATTTTTCACAAAAATAAGGGACACGTCATTAAAAACTTGAAACTCAAACATTAGGTAGAAATAGTTTTATTCAAAGAAAACAGGTTGGGTGTTCCAGGAAGACGTCAAAGGAGTAAAGAGAGAAGGGTTTCTTGGAAGTTATTCAGTGTTTAATAGTCAATAAAGGTATAACACAGTCCAAAAAATAGAATAAGTGGAATGTATGCTGTTGTCAATCACAGGTCACACACTTTCCGACAAAAAGTCCCAGCAAATCGTATATCAATGTGAAAATCACTTCGTAGTGGGTAAACAAATAGCCCGGGACCGGCGGAAAGGAAGTGGGTCAACGGTCAACAAAAGGCCTTGCCGTTTCGCCTAACTACGAAGTGATTTTCACATTGATATACGATTTGTTGGGACTTTTTTGTCGGAAAGTGTGTGACCTGTGATTGACAACAGCATACAGAAATAGTTTTATTAACAGAATAAGATAATGGTTGAAACTCACAAAAGAAACCCTCTTAACAGGACATGGTATGTCTCTGCATGCTTTGTCATGCAGAAAAAACATGATTAGAACTACCTTATTTTCTCCATCTGTATTTAGTACTTGACTTTGCTGACTTTAAAAGTGCACTGTCTAAACATTAAAATAAAATAAATTTTATAAGACGGTACATCTTCATGATTATTATGTCAATAGTTAATGGTATAGTATAGTATGGGATACACAGCATTGGATAGTATTGGGATGCACAGCTAGGCCTATTTTAAGAGTAACTCTCAGGCAAGCAGAAACTATCTTTACCCAACATGATCCAACATTCCTCTTGGGTAACGGTTAATTAGTCTACTGTCCTTTGAAAAAGTCCTGTATCGCCTCTTCCTTCCAACGGGGACGCAGGCTGCCCTGCGAGTTGGAATCCCCGGGCAGGCATTGCCATGGAAACCACAGCGCGCACCTTCCTCTGGTCAACCCCGTCCAGTCCTGTTCTGCTAGTCAAAAATAAGGGACAGGGCCTGAAAATAAGGGACACAAATTTTAGGGCCAAAATAAGGGACGTCCCTTAGAATAAGGGACCTATGGGAACCCTACTCTGGGTCTCCATTATCACCAGCTCCATGCAGGCCCGCATCTCCCCGCACCGCGACTGCAGCTCCCTCAGACCGCTCACCTGTGGCGCCATAAAGACCGGCAGGCCCCCTTCTCCCTCTTCCTTTTCCTCCTCCCCTGGGAGCGAGGGCTCTTTGGAAATGGAGTCCCGTCCATAAGGGCCGCATGCGCCTCTCAATCAAGAGGAGGCAGCCTTGGACTACAATTCCCGGCCACGCACGGGGAGGCGAGAGGAAATGAGAGAAGCCAAAAGAGGTAGCAGGATGGAGGAGGAGGAAGATGGAAGTATGTGTGTATATGTACTGGCCCAGCCTCGCCTCCTGCTGCCACCTGTCCCGTCAATACAGGAGCTGAAAATAAGGGACACGAAATTTGGGGCCGAAATAAGGGACATCCCTTAGAATAAGGGACAGTTGGCAACCCTAGGAAGATACTTCAAGTCCCATCATGCATGGTCCGCCCTCCTCCAAGCTGCAGCAGGATGTAAAATGGGTCATGGAGGTTCTGTGTCCCTAGTTTGTTCTTTTTTGGTAATTGGATGAGGGTCGCAGTGGTCTCAGAAAATGAGTGAAGGTACTTCAAGTCCTATCATCCGTGGTCCGTCCCACTCAAAACTGCAGCAGGATGTAGAGTGGGTCATGGGTACTCTGTGTGCCAAGTGTGGGCCTGGTCTGTGATTTTTAGGGGCTTCAATGTTCTGTGGGAAATGAATAGGGTGAAGGTACTGCAAATCCCATCATTTGTGGCCCATCCTGCCCTACACCGCACCAGGTTGTAAAGTGGGCCAGTGGGCATCTGTGTGCCAAGTGTGGTCCTGATCCTTCTATGGTGTGGGCCAGAGTGCTCTAAGCAAGTGAGTTAAAGTACTGCAAGTCCCATTATCCATGGTCCATCCTCCCTCAAACTGCACCAGGATGTAGAGTGGGCCTTGAGGGTTCTGTGTGCCAAGTTTGGTCTTGTTCTCTCATTGTTTGGGGTCACAAAGGGGTCGCAAAGTGTTTTGGTCTGAAACTCCCACCATGCCTGACTGCCTCAGGCCTTTTCCTTACCCCCTCTGCCACTTTAGAGCGTCGGAATGTTCGTGTTGGTGACTGCCTCAGGACTTTGCCTTCTCCTCTGCCAGTTTAGAGGGTCGGAATGTTCGTGTTGGCTGGCCAATAGAGGCTTTATGCAAATGCTCCCTCAGTGGCAACCAATCATGTTGTCAGAATGTAGAGGCCGGGAGCCAATCAGAACACTGCCACATACATACAAACATACACACATACACATACATACATACAAACATTCCGCTTTATTATATACTAGCTTGGGGACCCGGCCCTGCCCGGGTTATTTGAGAAGTGCAGCAGGATGTAGAGTGGGTCATGGGGGCTCTGTGTGCCAAGTTTGGTCTTGATCCATCATTATTGGGAGTTGCAGTGGTATCATGAAATTACTGAAGGTAGTGCAAGTCCCATCATCTCTGCCCCCCCCCCCAAGTGTAGTAGGATGTAGATTGGGTCATGGGGGCTCTGTGTGCTAAGTTTGGTCTGTATTGGTGAATGGATGAGGGATGCATTGTGAAGTGAGTGAAGGTACTTCAAGTCCCATCATCCGTGGTCCGTCTCACAGTAAACTGCACCAGGCTGTAGAATGGGTCATGAGGGCTCTGTGTGCCAGATTTGGTGTTGATCAGTCATTGGATTAGGTTTGTAGCAGGATTGGGAAGTGAGGGAAGGTACTGCAAGTCCCATCATCCATGTTCTGTCCCCCTCCAAACTTCAGTAGGATGTAGAGTGGGTCACTGGGGCTCTGTGTGCCAAGTGTAGACTTTCTCGGTGTTTTTTGGGGGCCACAGTGGTCTGTGGGAACAGAGGGGTGTGAAAATACTACAAATCCCATCATCCATTGTTCGTCCTCCCCCGAAACCTCACCAGGACGTGAAGGCAGTCATGGGGGTTATGTGTGCCAAGTTTGGTCTCAATCGGTAATTGGATGAGGGTCGCAGCAGACTTGGGAAGTGAGTAGAGGTACTTCAAGTCCCATCATCCATGGTCCACCCTCCTCCAAACTGCACCAGAATGTAGAGTGGGTCATGAGGGCTCTGTGTGGCAAGTTTGGTGTTGATCAGTCATAGGATTAGGTTTGTAGCAGTCTTGGAAAGTGAGGGAAGGTACTGCAAGACCCATCATCCATGTTCTGTCCCCCTCAAACTTCAGTAGGATGTGGACTGGGTCACTGGGGCTCTGTGTGCCAAGTGTGGTCTTTATCAGTGTTTGTTGGGGGCCACAGTGGTCTGTGGGAACAGAGGGGTGTAAAAGTACTACAAATCCCATCATCCATTGTCAGTCCTCNCCAAACCTCACCAGGACGTGAAGGCAGTCATGGGGGTTATGTGTGCCAAGTTTGGTCTCGATCAGTGATTGGATGAGGGTTGCAGCGGACTTGGGAAGTGAGTAGAGGCACTTCAAGTCCCATCATCCATGGTCCACCCTCCTCCGAACTACACCAGGACGTAGAGTGGGTCATGGGGGCTGTGTGTGCTGAGTGTGGTCTGTATTGGTCCTTTTTGGTGGCCTCAGTGGTCTGTGGGAACCAAAGTGTTGGAAAGTACTACAAATCCCATAATCCGTGGGTCATGTCCCCGACCCGCCAGGACGTAAAGGGGGTTAGGGGGTTATGTGTACCAAGTTTGGTGCAGGTCCATCACCCGCGCTGGTCGCTGTGGCCTGTGAAAGTGGCTGCCACATATCCGCCCTGGCCTGTGAAAGTGGCTGCCACATATCCGCCCTGGCCTGTGAAAGTGGCTGCTTCCGCCCTTCTGCCCTCCCGCCCTCCGCATACACACATACACACATACCCACATACAAACATTCCGTTTTATAAAGGTATACAGATACAGATATACAGATAGAGATAGAGATTTAACTGGCTTGTCAATCAATTTCCATGCCACATCCCATCCGAGGACCAATTTGTCGTCCCAGGACCAAATTTGTCTGATGCTCTTCATCTCATTCCTCAGTTATCCCGTTCGAGCCTTCTGCTAGTCATAGCACCTTCTATCTATCCCGCCCATGGGTTTTATACTTTCTTTCCCATCGAATTTGACCTAGCTCGCTCTGTCTAATTCTGTTAGCTTTTTTATCATTTGATCTTATTATGTTCTTGTTGTTTTCATTTCATTACTTTGTTATTATTAAGCATTTTATTTGATGTTATTGTCTGTTTTATATGTACTTTTGCTTTATTGTAATCATTTGGCTGCCCCAAGTCCCTCCAGGGAGATGCTGGTGGGGTATAAATAATGTTTATTTTATTATTATGTATTATGTATTTCTATTATTAGAAACATAACAGGATTAGTATTTATTTATTTATTTCCAGCGTTTATACCCCGCTTGTCAGCCCCTGAGGGGGGACTCAGAGCGGCCTAACAACGGCAACAATTCGATGCCAATCAGTATACATAATAATTTAACAGTTAAGATTAAAATACATTATAATACAACTAGAATTAAATACATTAAAATATAATTAACATTAAAACATCATGTACATTCATCACAGTTAAAACAATATTCCATCCATAAGCCTTAGATCTTATCCACCAATTTGCCATCTGACCAATCTAAAGTGCCATATTGTGCTAAAGTGCAAACGCTTGATCCCATAACCAGGATTTCACTCTTTTTCTGAATGCCAGGACGGATGAAGCTGATCGAATATCAATAGGGAGCGCGTTCCACAGACGGGGAGCCACCACCGAGAAGGCCCTGTCCCTCGTCCCCACCAACCGCATCTGAGATGTGGGCGGGAACGAGAGCAGGGCCTCCCCGGAAGATCTTGAGTTACGAGGTGGGACGTAGAGGCTGATGCGTTCGGACAAGTAAGCTGGGCCAGAACCGTATAGAGCTTTAAAGGTCAAAACCAGCACTTTGAATTGAGCTCGGAATTGGACAGGCAGCCAGTGGAGCTGACACAGCAGGGGGGGTGGTATGCTCCCTGTATGTAGCTCCCGTTAGTAATCTGGCTGCTGCCCGTTGGACTAGTTGTAATTTCCGAACTGTAACACAGCAAACAAGATCATTCTGCTGGCTGTTGTATTGGATCACACGTCGGGCACTTCCCAAGTGTCTAGGACTGTGTGATGTTGTTATCGAACGGCCGCCAATCCCCAGCCAACAGTCCGACAACCGGGCAAGCCCATGGACCGACCACGGGGCAGAGCCCGCGAGGGTTCAATTAACCTGGCGAGCCCGGAGCGATTAGGTCCTCGTAACCTACCCACCTCCCGGAGATCCAATTATGCTCACCAATCTGCAAGGTAGATGCCACGAAATTGTTTTATTCTGCTCAGCTGAGAGGATGCGAACCGCAATACCCTGATTCCCGCAAGGAACGCATACATGTACAATCAAAACATTGGTTTTTAAAGGTTACAGAACTGTCAAAACAATTGAATTTCCCGCCTGCCCCTTTCTGGGCCGGCTCCGCCTATGATTGGCCGGAACGTCGAGACCAGCTGATGGGCGGGAAGTTGACCGGCTCCGGGGAACCTATCAGCGCTCACTCCCATTCGCCCTCCTAGCCAATCAGAGGTCTGAGGCCATATATGGTATGTCGGGAAGGGAAGCTTAGACGGAAATCGCTGTCAATAATGGCATGTGGTTATAACAAAAGAATCCCTTTCGGTTAACGACCCGAGTGATATCTGGAGTGATAGGATTAGTGGAGTTGACGTTTCATTCATGGGAATGAAAGGAAAAGGGGAAGAGATCTGATGACAGAAACTCACTCAGACCTTTTTGGGGACAAAAGGATTATTTTGGGTCACACCTGGGTTCCGAGGCCAGCTGTGAGACCCACTATGAATAACAAACTTGTATTGTCCATGTCCCAAAGGCGGATTAAGTTTGACGACTCAGACGGACGAAACCCGCTTCGGGCTGACGGAAGTGTGGGGCGTAAGACTAGGGCTCAGCTGATCCATAACAAGGCCTTCCGTCAGAATAACGCATGCAATATGAATATGGTGATCCACAAAAGGTTTTGGAAAACAGGCTTCAGTTACATTCCTTCCCAGCGAAACATAGAAAAACATTCTCAAGGCAGTCTTTCTTAATCAGGCAAAAGGGGGAGGGGAAGGTTTGCATGGGGTCAGGGGGCAGGGATACAATATCGTACAGAGGTACAGACACAGGGATGAACCTTTATTATGATTTATGATTTCCTGATTCCTGATGTCAACCCAACATAGACAGAGGCGGCCTCCTGCTTCTACAGACCAATTCCTTTCTCAAAACTTTCTTCTGGACCCAGAGGCGTCCCAAAAGTGAGAGGGAGAGGAATAGGGAAAATAAAGATAAAAAGGAAAAAGGCAAAAATGAGTTCCTCTCCCTTTGGGGCCTCGAACCTGACTCCCCATCCCGAGTGGTCTTGGCTCTGCCGCCTGAGCCACCGC
>JARBWK010003442.1:0-12369 GCA_030556195.1 Anolis apletophallus | reverse complement strand
CCCCCCTTCCTTTGGACGAAAGAAGGGAGGGGAAGAGAGCAAGGGGCGTGGTGAAGCGGGCGCCGCGTGGTCAGAGTGAGGTGGCACGGGCGGTGGCGGCAGGCACGGCTTACATTCAGTTTCATTGCTTACATTAGCCGACCAGCTGACACCCCGATACGCCTCCATAATCGGGGTGTCTTACTTTCTGGGAAACACGGCATGTCCGACCACTTGCTTGGCTGGCCCAGAGCTTTGGGCTGGTGTGTCCCCAATATGATGACACACCAGCCTGTTCTTTGGGATGGAGGGCAGGCCTGAAACTGTACCCGATAATTTCCATCATTGCCTGAGGCCGTCACTGACGGCTGCGAGCCAGTAGGTTGAAGGTGAATCCAGCTAAGACGGAGATTCTGTGGTTGTCGCCCGGGCGGGTTGGAGATCCAACTTCCTTCCCTGACGGGGCGACACTACGTCTGGTCGCCAACAGTAAAAAGTCTGGTGTCACTCTGACTCCTCAACTGACGATGGAGGCGCAACATCTCCGTCATCAGTAGAGTTGCTTTTTTCCATCTCCGGCAGGCAAGGAAGTTGGCTCCCTATCTTTCCCGCCGTGATCTATTTATTTATTTATTATTCGGTTTTATATTCCGCTCCTCCCTGCAGGCTCGGGGCGGATCACAATAGCATTAAAATACACAATAAAACATACAGTAAAATTCAGTAAAACGCATAATACATAGCCAGTAGCCAGTAAATTACAGATCTTAACTCGGACGATGATATGCATCTACATTCAGGCTAGCCGAACGCTTAGAAGAGGCAGCTTGCAGGCTCTTCTAAAAGGGCCAAGCTGGTGGATCGCCCGAACGTATTAGGCAGTGAGTTCCAAGTCATGGGAGCCACGACAGAAAAGGCCCGCTGTCTTGTGCTGATAGGTGGCAGGAGCGGGGGTGATGGTCAACTAACAGGTTCTGCTCTTCCGAGCGCAGATCTTGGGGAATGTACGGGGTAAGGGGGTCCCTTAGGTACCAGGCCCTAGACGTGCAAGGCCCTAAAGGTTCAGCCACAGTGGTCCAAGCCACGGTCATCTCAAGACTGGACTACTGTAATGCTCCTACGTTGGCCTTCCTCTGCTGGTGATCTGGAAACTGAAACTGGTACAGAACGCAGCAGCTCAACTGCTGGCTGGAGGCCCCCATGGCCAGCCACATAACACCTATTCTGTGCAAGCTGCATTGGTTACCAGTGGAAGGCCGGATCACTTTGGAACACTCAAAGTGTTGGTTCTGACCTTTAAGGCCTCGAACGGTCTGGGGTCAGTGTACCTTAGGGACCGCCTCATCCCATACTGTCCCACTAGGCCACTACGTTCAGAGTCGGGCCAACTTTTTGAAGTCTCCAGCTTCAGCATACCACCTTTACGCCCTACGCTATGGAATGCACTGCCTTCCGATGTTCGTGCCTTTACAGATCTGCTGGCATTCCGAGCAGATGCAAAACCCTCCTGTTTCAGGAGGCTTTCAGGATTAAGGCTACAATTTCTAATTACCCGCCCTAGTGCTATACATAACCCTGATGAATTGACTTTCATCGGTCGTTACTCGCTGTACATTTTACCGTGCTTTTATTGTGTTTTTACTGTGTATTGTACTTATATTCTACTAGCTGTACCTGGCACGCATTGCTGTGCCCTATTTAGAGATGCGAGAAAGTCTGAGTATGTAAGGGTTGGAATTGTTGTTAGTTATGGTGCTTGTTGGCCCTGGCTGTGTTGTGGGTTGTTCTGGTGGGTGGGATGTTGAAGTCCTGGGAGTTGTCGGTGTGGTGTTGTTGCTGGCATAGCTTGTGGATATACAATGTTTTTTGTCTTTCCGTCTGCTGTGTTGATGTAGAGGTTGATGCGTGTGTGGGTGGGGTACTTTGGAAGTGAGTGAGGTACTTGAAATCCCATTATCCATGGTGTGTCCTCCTCTGAACTGCAGTCGGATGGAGTGTGGATCATGGGGGCATTGTGTGCCAAGTTTGGTCTTTATCGGTCTTGGTTCTGGGCCACAGTGGTCTGTGGGGAATGATGGGTTTTGAAGTAGTACAAATCCCATTATCCATGGAGGTACTTCAAGTCCCATAATCCATGGTCCACCCTCCTCCAAACTGTAGTAGAATGTAGTGTGGGTCATAGGGGCTCTGTGTGCCAAGGTAGGTTACTGTAAATTCAGGCCATACGCAGTGTCCCATAAGCTGAGGCCTAGTCAGGAACAACAAGTTAATGAAGCCTTACTGTCAATTCAGGCCATACACAATGTCCAATGGGCTTAGGGCTAGTTGGGAGAATCAAGTTAATGAAGCCTTACTGTCAATTCAGAGCGCAAAC
Organism: Anolis apletophallus; assembly: GCA_030556195.1. Classification (NCBI taxonomy): domain Eukaryota; kingdom Metazoa; phylum Chordata; class Lepidosauria; order Squamata; family Anolidae; genus Anolis; species Anolis apletophallus. The sequence goes on along the minus strand of JARBWK010003442.1, from coordinate 10,016 downwards.
AGCATTCCATTAAGTGAGGCCTAGTCAGGGAAATTGTTAATGAAGCCTTACTGTCAATTTTGGGCGTGGTCTGTGATTTGTAGGGGTGTAAATTTTCAGCCCTTTGCCTTATCATCCTCTGACAGTTTATTAGGGGTCGGAATGTTCATGTTGGCTGGCCAGTACAGGAGTTATGCAACCGCCTCCTTATTGGCAGCCAATCATGTTGTCAGAATGTATGGGCTGAGAGTCGCTGGCAGCCGCGGAGGATGCTGGGAATGTAGGTTTTTTAGTATCGTTGTTTTGGGGGCCTTTAGGTTTTAGGGGAAAGTTTCTTTGCTACAAACATACCTTGCTTGAGGGCTATTTCTGTTGGCAAGTTTGGTGTTTCTGCATTGTAAGGTTTCTATGTTTGGGACGGTCGGTCCATGACGGAACCCTTTATATAATAGATTTCTATTGTGTATACTGTGTTTTTTAAATTGTGCTTTTAAACTGTTAATCCACTGTTGTACGCCTGAGCCACACCGGGAGGGCGACAAACAAGCGTGAATAATAAATGAATAATTTAATTAATTAATGTTTTTGAAATCACAAACAGCGAGTCCGCAATGAGTGAACCGCGAAGTAGCGAGGGAACACTGTACTGCCTCAGCGTGCGAGGCGTAGGACTAAATCCGCACGGGGTTCCTCACAGGTAACAAGTATACAGTGCTCCCTTGCTACTTGATATTTAAAATTCATACTTTTGAAAAACCGCGACACAGCGAGTCTGGTGCTTAACCATGAAGTAGCGAGGGAACTCAATATTGTCTTTATCCAAGCCACTGCTACTCCTTTCTGATATAATATTATAACATTATAATATAATTATAATGTTATCATATTATAGTAATAATTATAGTAATATTAATGTTAATATAATAATAATACTAATAATGTATCATATAAGATTCCTCTTTGTAACTCAGGGACGGCCTGTGTTCCGCTCCAAGGAAGGATTTGGAGGGGGGGGGGGAGAGATGGGTGTTTGCAAACAAGGCTGCCAAGCCGAGAGAGAGGGCCTGAAAGCAGTAATTGGCTTTAATTAAAGGCGTTTGGCGACGAAAAGGCCACAAAGCGACTCTCGGCGTGGCTGCTTCAGGGCGTTTTGCAGGGAGTCGGGTGGGCTTTCCTCCCTTTTGGGTAAGAAAGATGCCCACAATCAAACCACGGAAGCTCAAGTGATGCCAAACCCTCAAAAAATACCCCACCGTGAAAGAACATGAGTCTGTGCTGCACCACCATCGAGGACATTGCGCCTATTTTGCTTCATTGTTGTCTATATGCCAAGGCAAGGCCAGGGCCACTTTGCCTTCCTACTTTCCTTCCTTCTTCCCTTCCTTCTTCCCTTCCTTCCTTCCTTCCCTCCTTTCTTTCTTCCTTCCTTCCTTCCTTTCTTTCTTTCTTTCTTTCCCAAACCCAAACTCAGCCGAACCCAACTTGGGTAACACAACAGTTTCCCTCCCTCCCTCCTTTCTTTGTTTCCTCTTTCCTCCTTCCCTTTTTTTTCTTTCTTTCTTCTTTTTCTTTCATTCCCTCTCTTCCCTCCTATCTTTTTTCTTTCCTTCCTTCCTTCACTCCCTCCCTTCTTTCCTTTCTTCCCTCCCTCCTTCCTATCTTCCTTCCTTTCCTCCCTCCTGCCTTTCTTCTTTCTTTCATTTCTTCTTTCTTCCCTCCCTTCCCTCCCTCCCTCCTTGCTTTCGTCCCTCCCTCTTTTCTTCTTTCTTTCTTTCCTTTCTTCCCTCCCTCCTCCCTTACAACCTATCTTCCTTCCTTCCTTCCTTCCTTTCCTTACTTACCTCCCCCTTCCTTCCCTCATTTCTCTCCTTTCTTCCTTCTCTATCTTTCTTTCTTCCCTTCCTTTCCTCCTTCCTTTTTTCCTTCCCTCCCTTCCTCCCTCCCTCCTTTCTTTCTTTCCTTCCTTCTCCCCTTCCTTTCATCGCTCCCTCTTTTCTTCTTCCTTTCTTTCCTTCCTTTCTTCCCTCCCTCCTCCCTTACATCCTATCTTCCTTCTTTCCCTCCTTTCCTTCCTTCCTTCCTTCTTTCTTTCTTTACTTCCCTCCCCCTCCCTTCCCTCCTTTATTTCTCTCCTTTCTTCCTTCTCTATCTTACTTTCTTTCTTTCTTTCTTTCTTTCCTTCCTTCCTTCCCTCCCTCCCTTCCTCCCTCCCTCCCCCTCCCTCCTTTCTTTCCTTCCTTCCTTCCCTCCCTCCTTTCTTTCTTTCTTTCTTTCTTTCCTTCCCTCCCTCCCTCCCTCCCTCCCTCCTTCCTTCCTTCCTTCCTTCCTTCCTTCCATCCATCCATCCATCCTTGCTTGCTTGCTTGTTTTCTTTTCCAAAGACACTCCTAACTGCCGAGCCAAACTCAATTTAGTCAACAGGACAGAGTTCCCCTCCCTCCCTTTTCCCTTTACTTTCTTTCTTTCTTCCTTCCTTTCTTTCCTCCTTCCTTCTTTCTTTTCCAAAGACACTGCTAATTGCCGAGCCTGTTCCAACTTGGGCAACCCCACAGAGTTCCCCTTCCTTCCTTCCTCCCATTCCTTCTTCCTTACTCCCTTCCTTCCTTCTCCCTCCCTTCTTCCTCCCTCCCTCCCTCTTTACTCCCTTCCTTCTTCCTCCCTCCCTCCTCTTTTCCTTCTCCTTCCTTCCTCCCTCCTCTCTCCCTTCCTTCCACCTTCCTCCCTTCTTTCCTCCCTTCCTTCCACCTTCCTTCTTCCTTCCTTCCTTCCTTCCACCCTTCCTACCTTCTTTCCTCCCTTCCATTCCTTCTTCATTACTCCCTTCCTTCCTTCTCCCTCCCTTCTTCCTCCCTCCCTCCCTCTTTACTCCCTCCCTTCCTTCTTCCTCCCTCCCTCCCCCCTTCCTTCCTTATTTCCTCCCTCTCTTCCTTCTTCCTCCCTCCCTCCTCTTTTCGTTCTCCTTCCTTCCTCTCTCCCTTCCTTCCACCTTCCTCCCTTCTTTCCTCCCTTCCTTCCTCCCATTCCTTCTTCCTTACTCCCTTCCTTCTCCCTCCCTCCCTCCCTCTTTACTCCCTCCCTTCCTCCCTTCCTTCTTCCTCCCTCCCTCCCCCCTTCCTTCCTTATTTCCTCCCTTCCTTCTTCCTCCCTCCTCTTTTCCTTCTCCTTCCTTCCTTCCTCCTTCCTTCCTCTCTCCCTTCCTTCCACCTTCCTCGCTTCTTTCCTCCCTTCCTTCCACCTTCCTCCCTTCCTTCCACCTTCCTTCTTCCTCCCTTCCTCCCATTCCTTCTTCCTTACTCCCTTCCTTCCTTCTCCCTCCCTTCTTCCTCCCTCCCTCTTTACTCTCTCCCTTCCTTCCTTCTTCCTCCCTCCCCCCCTTCCTTCCTTATTTCCTCCCTCCCTCCTCTTTTCCTTCTCCTTCCTTCCTTCCTCCCTCCTTCCTCTCTCCCTTCCTTCCACCTTTCTTCCTCCCTTCTTTCCTCCCTCCCCTCTTTCTTCCTCCCTCCTCCCACCTTCCTTCTTCCTCCCTCCTCTCTTCCCACCCTCCTCCCTCCTTTCCTTCCTCCTTCCTTCCTTCTTCCTCTTTCCTCCTCCCTTCCATCCTTCTTTTTCCTTCTCTCAAGGTGGCTTACAACAAATATCGGTAAACATTCAATGCCGTAAAGAAACCGAACAAGGACAATGATGGAACAAAGACACGACGAAGCCGTAGTTCCCTTCCCTTCCTTCCTTCCTTCCTTCCTTCCTTCCTTCCTTCCTTCTTTTTCCAAAGACACCTATACCGTCGCACCAGGTGCCTTTGAAAATACACTGCGATGTGCTTCCTATAAGGCCTGGTGGACTGCAGGGTGCCTACTTGAGAAACCACTCCCTTTGCTTCCTCCGAATGGCAAGGAAACCCGAAGGTATTCCTCACCCTGACCTTAGGTTGCTCAACAGAAGGAACTACACCTTCCCTATATATGCCTAGGGCCAGTTCGAAGGTGAACCAATGCTTAAATGGCAGTTAGATAGCTACAATATACAACAAGCAGTGCTGATCACAGCAGGGTATCATTAGCCTATCTAACTCAAGCGGTCAAGCAATTGGTCAAGCAGTACCTATTTATTTATTTATTTATTTATTTCGGGATTTTACCCCGCTCTTCTCAACCCCCAAGGGGGGACTCAGAGCGGCTTACAGTACGGCACAATTCGATGCCCACATAATAACAATATAAACCCTAAAACACTTCAACAATTAAAATACATTAAAAATACATTAAAATACAACTACATTAGCACCATACACATTCTCTCTGGATTAAAACAATGTTCAGTCCATAAAAACATTGGCCATAATCACCCACTTTCATTAAAAACCAATCTAAAATGCTGCCTTGTGCTGGTGTAGGAATGCCTGGTCCCACAGCCAGGATTTTACTTTTTTCCTATGGTGGCCTATACACAGCTAACCTGACTGGCCAAGCACATCTGATCTCTTCTCCGGCCTGAGAAGGACTAAAAAGAGATCTCAAAATGGAGAACTCATCCCCAGGGGGAAAGGGGGCGGGCCCCAAACCAAAGTGATACATTTTGCAAGGCTCAAGCGGCAAGCTTTGCAAACTGGCTCCAAACCTGTAAATGATTAACTAACAGGGTGCCAGAGGGCAGGGTGGTCTAAGGTAATTTTAAATGGTAGGCGAACATTATTTTGGTGCCCCCCAAAAACATTATTTTGCCGCCCCCCATGTAAAACAAATATACTATTATAATATCACAATACCATTAGTAGTATTATGTACTTTCGAGCCTGGACGGTGCGGTGTTATGCCCATCGCCTTCCGTAAAGAGCCTGGGGGTCCATTTGGACTCCCAGCTGACCATGGAGGCCCAGGTCTCTGCGGTCAGCAAGATCGCTTTTTCATCTGCGACAGGCAAGGAGGCTGGCCCCTATCTCTCCCCGAACGATCTGGCCACGGTGATCCAAGCCACAGTCATCTCAAGGCTGGATTACTGCAACGCTCTACGTTGGCCTTCCTCTGTCGGTGACCGGAAGCTCAGGCTAGTGCAGAACACTGCCGCCCGGCTCCTGTCTGGCACGCCAGCTGGCGCCCACATAACACCTGTTTTGCAGGATCTGCACTGGCTGCCAATTGAGCACCGGATCACCTTCAAAGTGTTGGTCCTCACCTTTAAGGCCTTACACGGCCTGGGGCCAGCGTATTTGAGGGACCGTCTCACCCCATATTGCCCTCCGAGATCACTTCGGTCTGAGGACTCCAATCTCCTGGAGATACCTTCAGCTAAACTCGCAAGGCTGACTGCTACCCGCCGGAGGGCGTTCTCTGTCATAGCACCTACGCTGTGGAACGCCTCCCGGCCGGAACTCGGGCTATGAAGGACTTGCTCCCGTTTAGACGGGCCTCTAAAACATACCTGTTTAAGCAGGCCTTTGGTGAGTAAGTCCTGCCCATGCCCCGCCATCTCTTCGTTCTTCTGAGGATGATGTGCTGTTCATTGTGTTAACTGTGTTATTAATTACTCTACTGCTGTTGTTTTTAATTGTTTTTAACTGCTTATTGCCTGTATTTTACTGTGCCCTTCGGCTCCTGTAAGCCGCCGCGAGCCTCAGGGAGTCGGCGGCATAGAAGCCCGAATAATAAATAAATAAAAATAAATTATATTGTATCAATGTATATACAATATATTATACCATACTCATACTATATTATATCATAATTATATTATACTACATTACAATATAATTATATTATAATATATTGACATTATAATATAATGTATCATTCTATTATATTATTATTATAAAATAATAAAATTATTTATTTAAATAAAATTATCCTCTACTAAATATTTTCATTACTCCTATAAAACTCAAATAACCCAAAATAAAGTAAAATAAAATATTATATATTACTATTTTGTACAATACTACTAAACTGCAATATTGTTTGTAATATTACATGTAATATAAAATATATCATTATTCTATTGGAGTCAACATCCTTCCAGGAGAAATGCGTTCCCAAGGCATTGGTCCTTTCTCCCGCTAACATAGTCTGCTCGAAGACTCGTCGAGACCATCGAGTCACCCCAATAACTCTGGGGTGACCTCTGAAGTCCGGAACAGTCTTAGAACAAGCCCAGACTCTATTTTGAGGAAGGGTATGGTCAAGAAATACAGATCTAGAACCTTTTGGAGACGGGTTTGGGAGCTGGGTTAGATTCAGCCCCCATAGCCCTATGGCTGGGACTTATAAGACTCAGCCCCATGGCCCTACGAATGGGACTAAGAAGACTTAGGTCACCATGGCCTGCCTCTGATTGTTCCCTCCTTGAGCCCTGCAACTATAGCTCAGCTAGGATTAGCTGGGAATGACACAATGTATTTGTTTGTAGTAAATAGTATATGTTTTGTTTGTGTATTTTATAATTGTTGTATCTACTTGTTATTTTTACTTCTATTTTCCTGTAATCCACTCCGAGCCCTCGGGGAGTGGCGGTCTAAAAATTTGAAGTAATAAATAAATAAATAAATAAATATTGTTATATTGTATTTGTATTATATTGTATGACAATATTAAGCAGAACTGTATAATAATCAACAAGAAATGCAATGTAAATGCATCAAAATCAGAATATGTTACCTATCACCCGACTCATAATCCATAGGAGTCTCCCATAAGTCCAAAATTAGGATCCCAATGTAAATGTAAATAGAAAAACAGCCAAAATGTTCAAATGAGGTCGAATACAGGCAGCGCGGCCTGGGCAAACTTGGGCCCGCCCTCCCTCCTTCTAAGTGTTTTGGCCTCCAACTCCCACAACTCCTCATAGCCTCAGGCCCCTCAGGTCTGTACAGAAATAGAGCCGAAGAAAGGAAGGAGGGAGAGAAGAGGCCACAGAGGAGGAGGAGGAGGAAAGCCCTTCATTCATTCCTTCACTTACACTTCCTTCATTCCTTCACTGATTCTTTTCTCCTTCCCCGCAAACGCGCGCGCGCGGCGGAAACAAGGGGAGAGGGGAAGCACTCCCTGCCTGCCCGATAGGGAGTGCTTTGCTTACAGGCTTCTGCGCAAGGGAGCTACTGGGCATGCGCGGAGGTTTTAGCAAATGTGCAGTTGCTCCTGCGCTCAACTTCAGCTCCAGAGCAACTGCGCCTGCGTGAAAACCTCCGCGCGTGCCCAGAAGCGGCGTCGGAGCGCACAAGGCCGGGGTCAAAAAGCAGGCAGCTGCAGCACTGTCTGAGGAATATCGGCAGGGCCAAGATGGCGCCCCATGCGGCCAGGATGGCGCCCCCTTCCCAGATGGCGCCCTAGGCGGCCGCCTACTTGGCCTATCTCGTAGGACCGCCCCTGCAGAGAGTCTATATGGCAACCCTAAAGGAAAATGCAAAAGGAAGCTGCCATTCAGAACTGGGAGCAACACAAAACAGGTGTCTGGAAGATGGAACAACACCCCTAATTGCCGAGCCCGTTCCAACTTGGGCAGCCCCAAAGAGTTTCCCTTCCCTCTCCTTCCAAGCACTGACATCCGGTTCCCAGTGAAAGCCACTCACCTCTACAGAGGGTCCCATTCTCCACGGCCTCGTAGCCTGGCTTGCACATGCAGCGCCCGATGGGCACGAGCCACTCCCCGTCGCCGTTGCAGTAGAGCTTGATGGGGACGTCCACCTCCTCGGCATTTGGGATGCAGGCACCCCGGGCCGCCACCAAGGAGGTGCTCTCGGCGCCGGAGAGCGTCTCCTGGAAGAGGGCTCCATTCTGGACCACGCGCGGGCACTTGCGGTAGAAGACACGGACGGCGATCAGGGACATGCAGCCCCGTAGTCCTGGAAGGCCAGGTAGAACCCGTTCTTAGAGACGGGCCCAAAGCTGCGCACCTCCGTGTTGATCTTCATCACGGCCCCGAGGTCCACCTGGGAGAAGCTCGCGGGCAGCGATGGTGTCGACCTTCACCCACGGGTTCTCCATCCAGGTGGGGAAGCTCTTGGTGGCAGCGTCCATAGTCAGACTCGTAGTAGTAGAGGTTGAAGGTCTCCTTGCACGACCCCGGACATTGGGGGGATGCTGCTGCAGTCCCAGACAGAGAACTTCATCTCCACGTGGATGCGGTGGGCGCCCTCCGCGGATGTACTTGGTCCTCAGCCAGTTGTTCTGGCTGGATTCAAGACATTGCACACCTGGTAAGTCCGGATCGTGTTCATGTTCTCGTCGTAGCCACTCACTTCTTCCCACTATGGGAAGAGAGACAGAAATGCCATTAGATAATAATAATAATAATAATAATAATTTATATCCCACCCTATTTCCCATAGGGAGATGAATGGATGAATGAATCAACAGATAAATAGACAGATAGATAGATAGGGATTTTGGATGGATACATAGATAGAGAGATACATACATTGATTGATGAATAGATAGATAGAGATACATGGATTGATGGATGAATAGGTGGATAGATAGATAGATACTAGGCATGAGAAAAAAGTTATGAAAATGAAATGATTCGGAAGAAATTCGTAAGAAATGCTACTTTTGAGTATTTCCACCTGGAACGCCAACCAGGAAGTGGACTTCCTTTTTCGAACTTCAGGGGCCAGGATTTTCTTAAGTGTCGTTATTAGGTCGTAAGGGGGCACCCTCCTTATCTCTCACCACCCTCCCCTCCCTTGCCAATAAGTATTATGGCAAGGCAAGCCCTAAACTCGCTCCTTCTTTCTGCTGGAAGCCTGGAAATAATGTAAACAGAGAGGTTTACTCAGAAGTAAATCTGCAAAGGAGGGCACTTTGGATGAAGGGCCCTCCTTTGTGGATTTACTTCTGAGTAAACCTCTCTGTTTACATTTTTCCAGGCTTCCCTGCCTCTCCTGCCTGCCAGGATCTAAAGCATCAAAGAGTATTGGGGTGAGAAACCAACCTAATGTATAATAGAATGAATGCTACTGTAAGTGCCTAATATTATAAGTAATCCCAACTGGTCATATACCTACATTTCCATGCACATGCAATAATACAGCAGTAATAACAATGGGTTATTCAAACTGAGTATTTCTGACTGGTCCCTCCTCAGCGGTGCAACGGGCTCTTCTCTATGAGCCCGAAAAGCGGGCACAGCGTTTGCTGCCTGGGTGCACACACATACATATTCTTGGGGGCGTTTGCTGCAGAATCCGGCTCATATTCTGCAGCAAATCCCCCAAAGAATATGTATGTGTGTGCACCCAGGCAGCAAACGCTGTGCCGGGTTTTGCCTTTCCGGGCTCATAGAGAGAGCCTTTGCAGCTTGAGGAGGGACCACAGTCAGAATACTTCAGTTTGAATTTTACCTCTTCTTATACCCATTGTTATTACTGCTGTATTATTGCATGTGCATGGAATGTAGGTATATGACCAGCTGCCAAACTTGGGCCCTCGCTCCTCAGGATCGGGGTGAGAGAGGCAGCGGAGCGAGGGGGGCTCCTCCTCCTATATTTTGCTGCTTCCAAGAATAGAATACCCGCCTCCCCCTCCCTCCTTCCCCTCCCTCCTTCCTATTTGGAGAGTCCCATCTAGAATTCAGTGTGATTTATCCAAGTTTTGGCCTTTACAACTCCCAGAAATCCCAGCCAATTTACCAGCTGCTAGGATTTCTGGGAGTTGTAGGCCAAAACTCATCTGAATGCGCATGCGCTGGCATACGAACTACTAACGAATTTCGTTAGTTATTACGTTACATTTTAGAAATTTTTGGAAAATCTTTTGTAAGTCTTTCTCTTACTAATCAAAAAAAATCCCCCCCCCCCCCATTTGATTTTAGAATCACGATTTTTGGGTTCGAAACCATGCCTAGTAGATACATTGAGATAGATCGGGATGATTGATGGATGGATACACTGAGTGATAGACAGTTAGATGGATAGATTGATCAGGATGATTGATTGATACATTGATTGATGATGATGATGATAATCTTTGAATAGATGAATGAATCAATAGATATATACGGATTTTGGATGGATGGATGGATACATACATAGAGAGATACATACATTGATT
>JARBWK010003441.1:0-12369 GCA_030556195.1 Anolis apletophallus | reverse complement strand
GGGTGAGACAGTACCCTGCCAATAAACGCGGAAGTTGCTGAGGTAACTTCGGTATTTCTCGGATTGAGGTCAGCAGGGGACATAGAAAGACGGTCCAGTCTGAGGCCGGTCAAGAAGTGGAGTGGTCACATATTGGCGCAGCTGTGGGATCTTAAGAGAGGTCCACCCTGTCCAGCCGGTTGATTTGAACGTAGCTTCACCGCACCCCAGAAAGAAGTGAGTGAGAAAATTGATTATGGTGGAGAAGCGTCTGGAAAGACAGCCGGCCCACCACTTCATCTGCCAGGCACAGCTACAAGAAGTATCAGATCTATTTCTCCAGCGCAGTAGCGCCCGCACGGTCACGTTCTTCCTCCCTCCCCCCTTTCCTCTTGAATATGCTCACGCTGCCCCCTTGGATAAAAGTGGCAGTGGAGAAGAAAAAGTGTTTGGGAGGGGGAAGAAAGGGCGCGATGGGAAAGGGGGAGGAAGAGGTCTCTGTCGAAAGCTGGCATGGGGCAAACTTGGACCTTTCCAGGTGTTTTGGACTCCAACTCCCACCATTCCTAGCAGCCTCAGGCCCTTTTCCTTTTTTCCCCTCAGCCACTTAAGCAGGAAAGGGCCTCAGGCTGTTAGGAATGGTGGGAGTTGAAGTCAAAAGCTCCCAGAGGGCAAAGTTTGCCCATGCCTGTTTTAGGGACCTAAAGTGGTGAGCCTCTTTCAACATTGTGATTCTGGATGAAAACAAACAACAACATAACATAACATTGTTTGAGTCCACAGTGCTCTCTGGGTGTTGGTGAACTACAACTTCCAAACTCAGGTCAATTCCCAAGCAAACTCTTTCAGTAATTTCTGTTGGTAATGAGTGTTCAATATGCCAAGTTTGGTTCAATTCCATTGCTGTGAGTTCAGGATGCTCTTTTGATTGTGTTTAACTATAAATCCCAGAAACGGTAACTCCCAAATGTCAAGGTCTATTTTCCCCAAACTCCATCTGTGTTCACATTTGGGCATATTGAGTATTCATGCCAAGTTTGGTCCTGATCCAACATTGTTTGAGTCCACAGTGCTCTCTGGATATAGATGAACTACAACTCCAAAACCCAAGGTCAATGCCCACCAAACTCTTATAGTATTTTCTCTGTTATGGGAGTCTGTGTGGGAAGTTTGTGTCTTTCTGCCATTCTGCTAAGATATCTATGTTGTGTCTCATCAAAACAGGCCCAGGTTTCACACTGAGTGTATAAATACATTTAAAAACATATTAACTATATGTATTACTGTGTTAGAGTGTCATTTGTGTCATTTTGGTTGGTGGTGTGCCCCCAGGATTTTGTAAATGTAAAAAATGCTGCTGCTCAAAAAGGTTGAAAAACACTGAACTAGACTGAGGCCCATCCAGACAGGGCCCCAAAATGTGTGAGCTTGTGCACTTTTATTGAAGGTACAGTCTTGGTTAGACCACACATGAAATATTTTGTCCAAATCTGGACACCACAATTGAAGGGAGATGCTGACAAGCTGGAATGTGTCCAGAGGAGAGTGACTAAAATGATCAAGAGTCTGGAGAACAAGCCTATGAGGAGTGGCTTAAAAGCTGGGCATGTTTAGCCTAGAGAAGGCTGAGAGGAACATGATAGCCATGTATAAATATGTGAGCGGAAGTCATCGGGAGGAGGAGCAAGTTTTCTTCCGCTGCCCTGAGACCCAGGATGCGAACAATGGCTTCAAACTACAAGAAAGGACTTCAGCTGATGCTCTGAGACAAAGCAACTCAAAATCTGGGTGTGCCTGATGTTTTATGACTATATGCTGCCTTCATGCATAGTGCCTTCTTTCTGTCATCTTCCAGTGGGCTAAACCAGTGTTTCCCAACCAGTGTGCCGGGGCACACTAGTGTGCCGTGAGCGATTATCAAGTGTGCCGTGGGAAATTGAAACCTCCGGGGGGGGGGGGGGGCGTGTGAGTCAAGTGGGTTGAAGTATAAAAACCCTACGAAACCTACCACGATAAAAGCACCACATTACAAACACCCCCTCCCCACCCCCTGTCTACTTGGGCTCTCCTCTCCATGCATTGAGAAGGCCCACCTCCCTTCCCCAAGTAGAGACCTCATCTTGCCTCCTGAGGTTCTGTGTGGAAGTTTGGCCCAGTTCTGTCATTGGTGGGGTTGAATGCTCTTTGATTGTAGGGGAACTATAACTCCCAGCAACTACAACTCCCAAATGTTAAGGTCTATTTCCTGAACTCCATCTGCATTCATATTTGGGCATATTGAGTATTCATGCCAAGTTTGGTCCTGATCCAAACATTGTTTGAGTCCACAGTGCTCTGAGGATATAGGTGAACTCCAACTCCAAAACTCAAGGTCAATGCCCACCAAACATGGTCTCTTGGATCTGGGAGTGCTGTGTGGGAAGATGGGGTCTTTCTGCCATTCCTGCCAGGATATCGAAGTTGTGTTCATCGAAACAGGAACAGGGTTAACACTGGGTGGATAAATACAATTTAAAACATATCAACTATATGTATTACTGTTAGGAGTGTCATTTTGTGTCATTTTGTTGGTGGTGTGCCCAGGATTTTGCAATGTAAAAAGTGTGCTGCTCAAACAGGTTGAAAAACACTGAACTAGACTGAGGCCATCCAGACAGGGGCCCAAAATGTGTGAACTTATTGAAGGAACAGTCTTGGTTAGACCACATCTGAATATTGTGTCCAATTCTGGACACCACAATTGAAGGGAGATGTTGACAAAAGCTGAAATGTGTCCAGAGGAGAGTGACTAAAAAGATCAAGAGTCGGAGAACAAGCCCTGAGGAGTGGCTTAAAGAGCTGGGCATGTTTAGCCTGCAGAAAAGAGGAGACATGACTTCCATGAGGGGAAGTCATAGGGAGGAGGGAGCAAGCTTGTTTTCCGCTGCCCTGGAGACTAGGATGCGGACCAATGGCTTCAAACTCCAAGAAAGAAGACTTCAGCTGATGCTCTGAGACAAAGCACCCAAAATCTGGGTATGCCTGATGTTTTATGACTATATGCTGCCTTCATGCATAGTGCCTTCTTTCTGTCATCTTTCAGTGGGCTGAGCTCAGGGGCGGACCTACCTGTTCCGAGGGTGCCGGGAAAAATTTTTTGCACCCCCCAGTTGCTCTCGGGGGGCCCCCGTGCGCATCGCGCAATCTGTGCACGCGCACTGACTCCAGAGCATGCCTCCCGCTTTGGAGCCCAGTAAGCATGCGCAAAACTGCGCACACGTGCGCTGACTCCAAGCCGGGAGGTGCGCTCTGGAGCCAGTACGAGCCATGGAGCCGCGCCTCGGCGCATGCAGAGGCGTGGCGAGCGCCCTGGGTGGCGGGGCCGCGCCTTAACAAAGCCCGGCTGCAGCGCTGCAGTGCGGCGTGCTGCGAGGGGCCGGCTGCAGAGGCCTGGCGGCCCCTGTGGCGGGGTAGGGCAGCGTGGCACGGGCGGTGGGACGGGGCGGAGCCAGCGTGGCGGCGACCCCCCAGGTGGCGACGCCCCTCCCGGGTGACGCGCCGCCCCTACGCGCCTGCATTGTCCGCCTAATGGACGAACCGGCCCTGGCTGAGCTACAATGGTAATGTGAATTAAAAGATAGCAATTGCAACACAATATGGGTAAATAACGGGACACTGATGCTTCGAGTGTATTCTTGCCTTGCATATAAACAGGAAGCTGCAAGTTTTTTTAAAAAAAAATCCTTAATTGTGCAAGCCCTTTTCTGGTTCTGAGCTTAGCATATTCTCAGACTTGGCAAGAGCTGGGCGCTGCTTTTGAGCTTTGGGAGGCTCTTTACCGGAGACAAGCAACATAAAAGAAAAGGCTTTACGTCAAACAGCTTTTGTGGGTGTGAATTTTAAGTGTGAACCAAATTGCAGCACCGTATCCAATGACAATAGGTTTTAAACCTCAGCAAGCTCTCATGGGGCAGGTTTCATCTTCAAATGCAAACTTGATGCTTTTCAGTGCTGTGTTGCTTTTTGGCAGCATCCAGAGCAGAAATGAACAAAAACATCCCAATTTCATCAGGACAGGAAAGCTGGTGAAAGAGACGCGTGTGGCATTTGGAAACTGTCTGCTACGAGGGCGGGTCAATAAGTCCGTGACTTTTTGAATGAAACACAGGCATGGTTTAGAACCCAAAAATGGCGATTCTAAAATCAAATGGGGGGGGGGGGATTTTTTTGATTAGTAAAAAAAGACTTACAAAAAAAATTCCAAAAATTTCTAAAATGTAATCTTAATTACTAACGAAATTCGTTAGTAGTTCGTATCTCCAGCGCATGCGCATTCAGATGGTTTTGGCCTACAACTCCCAGAAATCCTAACAGCTGGTAAATTGGCTGGGATTTCTGGGAGTTGTAGGCCAAAACTGAATAAATCACACTGAATTCTAGATGGGACTCTCCAAATAGGAAAGAGGGAGGGGAGGGAGGGGGTATTCTATTCTTGGAAGCAGCAAAGAAAAGGAGGAGGAGCCCCCGGCTCCTCGCTGCCTCTCTCACCCTGATCCCGAGGAAGCGAGGCCCAAGTTTTGCCCAGGCTGGTCATATACCTACATTCCATGCACATGCAATAATACAGCAGTAATAACAATGGGTATAAGCAGAGGTAAAATTCAAACGAAGTATTCTGACTGGTCCCTCCTCATGCGGTGCAAACGGGCTCTTCTCTGTGAGCCAGGGGAAAAGCCAGCGTTTTCTGCTTGGGTGCACACACATACATATTCTTTGGGGGATTTGCTGCAGAATCTTCTCTATGAGCCCAAGATTCTGCAGCAAATCCCCCAAGAATATGTATGTGTGTGCACCCAAGCAGAAAATCGCTAGCTTTCCGGTCTAATAGAGAAGAGCCCGTTTGCACCGCATGAGGCAGGGACCAGTCAGAATACTGGTTTGAATTTTACCTCTTGTTGTTTATTACTGCTGTATTGCATGTGCATGGAATGTAGGTATATGACCAGTTGATTACTTATAATATTAGGCACTTACAGTAGCATTCATTCTATTATACATTAGGTTGGTTTCTCACCCCAATACTCTTTGATGCTTTAGATCCTGGCAGGGCAGGAGAGGCAGGAAGCCTGGAAAAAATGTAAACAGAGAGGTTTACTCAGTAAAATCCATAAAGGGGGCCTTCATCCAAAGTGCCCTCCTTGCAGATTTACTGAGTAAACCTCTCTGTTTACATTTTTTCCAGGCTTCCAGCCGAAAGAAGGAGTGAGTTTAGGGCTTGCCTTGCCATAAATACTTATTGGCAAGGGAGGCGGGAGGTGGTGAGAGAGAAGGAGGGTGCCCCCCTTACGACCTAATAACGACACTTAAGAAAATCCTGGCCCCTGAAGTTCTATAAAGAAAGTTCACTTCCTGGTTGGCGTTCCAGGTGCGGAAATACTCGAAAGTAGCATTTCTTACGAATTTCATTTTCATAACTTTTTTCTCATGCCTACTCTATACACTTTGTCCAATGTTTCTCCAATTTTTTTATCCCTTCCAAAAAATAAGATTTGTCGAGGTCATCAAAATAGGTATTTCTTTGTGAGATGATTTCATTGTTGGGAGTCAAATCTCTTTCCGCCGAACCATTTCTTCAGGTTTGGAAATAAGAAATAGTCACTCGGGGCTAAATCTGGAGAATAGGGTGGATGAGTGATTAATTCGTATCCCAATTCATGGATTGTTGCCATGGCAACTGCACATGTGTGCACCCTTGCATTGTCCTGATGCAAAAGAACTTTTTTTTTGGCCAAATGAGGTCGTTGTTTTTCCCCCTCAAATCCTCATTAAATCGACCAAGTAAGTTGGCATAATATTCGCCATTGATTGTTTTACCCTTTTGAAGGTAGTCAATGTGGATTATTCCACGTGTATCCCAAAAAACGGTCACCATGACTTTATTGGCTGACAAACCCACCTTGGCCTTCTTTGGCGCCGATTCACCCCGAGAAACCCACTGTTTTGACTGCTGTTTGGTCTCTGGTGTGTTGTGGTAGATCCATGTTTTGTCCACGGTTATGAAACGGTGCAAAAAACTAGCCCATATGGCGGTTGAATAACGATTGCGTTTGTGGTCGATTGTGAACAAGTGCGGCACCCATCTTCCGGAAAGTGATAATTTAAAATTGAAACCACTGAGCCATGTGAGATGCCTATGGCTTCCACAATCTCTTGCACTTTCAATCTCCGATTGGCCAACACCATATCGTGATTTTTTTCAATTGTTTCGGGTGTAGTGACCTCAACTGGGCATCCAGAACGTTCGGCATCTTTCATGCTTGTACGGCCACAACGAAATTCAGTAAACCACATTTTGTAGCACAGCAGTTCTCGTTTGTGCCTGGAGGGCAGGGGACAGGACCTGGGGTCCCATTAGCATTAGAACCAGCAGTGCCAGAACATGATTCAGAGGATGAGCTAGATCAGGGGCGCTCACACTTTTTCAGCATGGGAGCTACTGATTAAAAAATCAAGTCCCAAAGATCACCTACCCAGAAATGTAAAACGTATAACTATTTTCTTATATATATACTATATATATATATATATATATATATATATATATATAAAATTCATTTTTATATACCGCTCCTTCCAGCAGGCTCAGGGCAGTTTACATAAAATGAAGTTATAAAACATCAACATTTCAATTTAATAACAACAATATAAAACAGAGCATAAAAATACATCCAACCACCCCATTTCTCCCACACTGCCAGATTACCACACATATTATCAGCCAGAAAGTAAGAAGAGAGGCTTTTGAACTGCAAGGCCATTTAATACTCAGCAAGGTAAACAAAGGGGCATGCAAAAATACATCCAACCACCCCATTTCTCCCACACTGCCATATTCCCCAACATATTATCAGCCAGAAAGTAAGAAGAGAGGCTGTTGAACTGCACGGCCATTTAATACTCAGCAAGATAAACAAAGGGGCATGCAAAAATACATCCAACCACCCCATTTCTCCCACACTGCCATATTACCACACATATTATCAGCCAGAAAGTAAGAAGAGAGGCTTTTGAACTGCAAGGCCATTTAATACTCAGCAAGGTAAACAAAGGGGCATGCAAAAATACATCCAACCACCCCATTTCTCCCACACTGCCATATTACCACACATATTATCAGCCAGAAAGTAAGAAGAGAGGCTGTTGAACTGCACGGCCATTTAATACTCAGCAAGATAAACAAAGGGGCATGCAAAAATACATCCAACCACCCCATTTCTCCCACACTGCCATATTACCACACATATTATCAGCCAGAAAGTAAGAAGAGAGGCTTTTGAACTGCAAGGCCATTTAATACTCAGCAAGGTAAACAAAGGGGCATGCAAAAATACATCCAACCACCCAATTTCTCCCACATTTCCATATTCCCCAACATATATTTTGTCAAGGAACAAAGCAAGCAGAGAGGCTTTGGAGCTAAAAGGCCATTTTTAAACATTAAAAATAAACAAAGAGACATGCCACAGAACAATCAAGCACCCACCTCAAAGTAAAAGACCGACCTTTGAGATGCGGTAAGGAATGACCCCAAAGCGTCTTCTTCTTCTCCTCCGATGTTGCTCCTATTTCCACGCCGCCAGCATGCGTGCCACCTCCAAGAGCTCAGGAGAAGTCTGTGAGAGGCAGAATGGGCGCTTCTGCGCATGCGCGCAGGGCCAGCCATGCATCGCGTCATCCAGGCCCGCCCCCTTTGGTCTCCTACGACTCTGAGTGGCTGGAGAAGGACGGAGGGAGGAGGAGGAATCCAAAAGAGGGGGCCCATTCTGCCTCTTGGACTCTGGAGCTTTTGAGGTGGCGCGACCAGGGAGCGGGGAGAGCAACGACGGAGGACTTCTTTGCAGCGTGCAGGGGCGCATGAAGAGGACCAACAGCAAAAAAACCTGGTCAGGGGCCTGAAGATCACCAGGATGAGGCCTGAAGATCACCCTGGTGATCCCGATCACCATTCTGAGCACCCCTGAGCTAGATGATTGGGGCGAAGGGCAGCTTTCCCCTCAGGGGCCTCTTTCGCCCACAGAGAGCTTGGCCTGGGAAGAAATGTGTTTTGGTCCTAGGGAAGATTCAGATAACCAGGTGCAGTTAGATAGCGATTCTGGGAGTTATGAACATCCGGGAGGAAGATCTTCTCAGGAGCCTCCTGAGGAAGATATGGAAGAAGGCGCATGGGAAACGACTAGGGAGGAGAGCGCTCAGGGAGATAGAAACACAGCTGTGGAAAGACAAGGCCGAACCTTTGATAGGAGACGGAACATAGAGTCTAGCAGAAGGAATGGTCAAAGAGCATAGACCGGCCGAGGTCCGTGAGCAGCGATTGGAGACGCAGAAGCCTAGAGCGTCGGGGACCTCGGCCGAAGGATTAAGTATAGGATCCGTGGGAACGAATCCTCAGTGCTCCCGCCACGCTCTTGCTTGAATAGGCGTGAAGCGGAGTGGGACCACGAAGCTGAGCCAGCCTGTGGTCATCAAGCCTTGTCTGCTGTGTTTTGTTTTTCCTTTTTCCTTTTTTTTTCTTTTTTTTTCTTATTTTATGTTATTTCTTCCCTCCCCCCTCATGCCCTTCCCCTTCCATTTCCCACTTTCCCTTTCCCTTGATCACCTCACTTGCTTACCCACCTTTTGAATTTGTTTTTTCAGGCTGGTACCAGGGTTTTTTCCGGGGTACAACCTGTTTTTGTATTTGTATGTGAGATTTTATGTTACACAACTATTCACAAAATCAATAAAAATTATATTAAAAAAAAGCCTTGCCAAGTATTACCTTGTTCCTGATCCGCATCGTTTTGCGGAGCCTTGCCCTGTTTCCTGATCCGCATCGGTTATGGAGCCTTGCTAAGCCTTTGCCTATTTGCTACGTTATTTTGGACTTTGTACTTCAAGCCTTTCGGATTGCTTTTATATTCTATTGGACATTATTCTTTGGAACTGTTTTTATATTCAATAAAGTAGTTAGCCTTCAGTCCATCTCTGTGTGTGTGATTAAGGGGCCGGTCAAGTCCCTGCATCGTGACACATTTTTAACATTGAAATTGATGGTGCAGAGTCCCCATAGTATTTATCAAGCTTAGCCTGGGTATGAGTGATGGTTTCTTTCATGAACAAATAATAATAATAATACTGTTTGTTTATATTCCGCTTCCTTCTCACACCCGGGGGACCTCAGGGCGGATTACATTACACATCCGACAGACAGTCTCTGTCGGAAGACATACAAATTACAGTACACAGTACTGTGTATTTGCGCAGTACACAGTGCAAATAATGCTAATGAGCACACAAAATTCACTTTTTCCATTTTGTCCTCAAATCACGCGGTAGTTCATATCAATGGCTGTCAAACACAACCTAAATGACGCAGCTTGTTCAAATTTTGACAGGAGTCAACTGACAGATGCCTGTTGACAGGAGCAGTGTTGCCCTTTCAGTTAAGAGGTGGGAAATTCAAAAGTCACTGACGTGTAACCCCGCCCTCGTAGTATGATGTTGCGGTGAGCGCAACCTGCATAGAAAAAGCTTGCGTTCTAAAGGTTTGCATTGTTAAAGTGTGTTTTTACAGCCTGCAGTTCGCAAGAGGTTCAGTGCATTGATTGGTGCTTAGCACCTGCCAATCATCATTAGCAGAGCCCAATTGAGTTTGTTCCACCCTTTTCCAGGATTCAAAACAAGCTACTTTTACATTCAATAGACTACCAGGACCCCTCCTGTAAGGACGTGTCTAAAGGTTCACCAGACCAGGCCCTTGGTCAGGCCATCCTTCAATACCAGTCTGATTTCCTTGGAATTCAAGCAGAAGGCTCAGCATATCGGAAGGCTGAGTAATAGGCATGGTTTGAATCCAAAAATGGCGATTCTAAAATCAAATAGGGGGGATTTTTGATTAGTAAAAGAAAGACTTACAAAAAAATTTTCCAAAAATTCTAAATGTAACTTAAGTACTAACGAAATTGTTAGTAATTCATATGCCAGAGCATGCGCATTCAGATGGTTTTGTTTACAACTCCCAGAAATCCTAACAGCTGGTAAATTGGCTGGGATTTCTGGGAGTTGTAGGCCAAAACTTGAATAAACCACACTGAATTCTAGATGGGACTCTCAAATAGGGAAGGAGGGAGGGAAGGAGGAAGGAGGGGAGGGGGGTATTCTATTCTTGGAAGCAGCAAAAAAGGAGGAGGCCCCCCTCGCTCCTCGCTGCCTCTCTCTCACCCCGATCCTGAGGGAGCGAGGGGCCCAAGTTTGCCCAGGCTGAGAGGAAAAGGAAGAGGCCTGAGGCTGTGAGGAATGGTGGGAGTTGAAGTCCAAAACACGTACCTGGAGGGCTGAAGTTGGCCCCCTGCGATGGGGCATGGCAGAGCAACGGGGAAGAGAAGCATCTGAGAGAGCGCAGGGAGAGAGAGGAGGAGAAGCGCGCGTGTATGTGTTTGTGAAGCTGGCCCCTGCGATGGGGCATGGCAGCAGAGAAACTGGGAAGAGAAGGAGGGGGAGAAGCGTGAGGACTACACTTTCCAGAATGCATTGCCTACCTAGCAGCAGCGTCACTTCCAGTTCCCCATAGAAATGCGGGAAAAGAAGAAGCTGAATGAAGGGGAGGAAATGAGGGGAGAAGACAGGGAGAAGTGAGTACGTAGTACAATAATTAAGAATTTATTACGATCATAACGCAAAATTGTTGGCCTCAGGACCGTAAAAAGGAAGTCTACTTTCGAAGGGTTGCAGCGATCCGTAAAAGCTCAAAAAGTCCCATTACATACAGTCTCTTTACGAACCTTTTAATTTCCGTTTCATTTTTCTCATGCCTACTGAGTAACTAGGGGAGTTCCAAGTGCCTCCAAACCAATCTTTTAGCCTTAAGAGGAAGACTTCGTGACTTTGAGTTTGGCCATCTGATTGGGGCTGCAGTGTTCCTACCTCAAAGCCATTGGGAGAGAAAGGACTCAGAGAGCTTTTCAGCTACAGCTTTGAGGACTAAAAATAGTTAAAGGAACTTTAAAGTAAGAACTTTTCTACCTCATTTTGGAGACTACGTCACCAGTTGTTATTTTGGGGGAAATTAAATTAACTCATGTAATGGACAATAAAGTGTTTTTGAGTAGGGTTGCCACTTTTGATATAAGAAATAAGGGACATTTATGAGATTTTTCACAAAAATAAGGACACTTCATTAAAAACTTGAAACTCAAACATTAGGTAGAAATAGTTTTATTCACATAATGAGATAATGCTTGAAACTCACACAAGAAACTGACTTATACCCTCTAAACCGTACATGGTATGTTTCTGCATGCTTTGTCATGCAGAAAAAACATTATTAGAACTACCTTATTTTCTCCATCTGCATTTAGTACTTGACTTTGCCGACTTTAAAAGTGCACTGTCTAAACATTAAAATAATTTATTATAAGACAGTACATCTTCATGATTATTATGTCAATAGTTAATGGTATAGTATAGTATGGGATACACAGCATTGTATAGTATTGGGACACACAGCTAGGCCTATTTTAAGAGTAACTCTCAAGCAACCAGAAACTATCTTTATCCAACATGATCTAGCAACATTCCCCATGGGTAACTGCAGTTGAGTCTACTGTACTTTGAAAGTCCTGTATCACCTCTTCCTTCTAATGGGAATGCAGGCAGGCACACACTTACAAGCACGCACTGTCAGCCTGCCCTGCGAGTTGGAATCCCTGGCAGGCGTTGCTATGGAAACCGCAGTACACGCCTCTGGTCAACCCCCACCCAGTCCTGTCCTGTTAGTCGATAATAGGGACAGGGCCTGAAAATGGGGACACAAATTTTAGGGACAAAATAGGGACGTCCCTTAGAATAAGGGACATATGGCAACCCTAGTTTTGAGTGTTCTGTTTGGTCCTTGGAGCCCTGAGCCTTTAAAGCAGGGGCCGGAAACCTTTTTGGCTCAAGGAGCCATGAAAGCAAAATATTTAGAAATTTATTTCAGTGAGGGCCATATAATATATAATATATTTTAAGACTGAATTCAACTAAATGTGGATATATACGTACATACTGAAAGGATTCTGGCAGAATGACAAGACACTTCAGACGTGGCTCTGCAAAAGGCATGCTCAGGACTCTGGGAAGGAAGAGAAGACGGAAGGAAGGGGGAAAGACAGACAGACAGACAGACAGACAGAGGAATTAAAGGAGGGAGAGAGGAAGAAAGAAAAGAAGAACGAATTATGGAAAAGGAAGAAAAGAAAAGAGGAGAGAGATGAGGGGAAAAGAAAGAAGAAAATGGGAAGGAGAAAGGAAGGGTGGGAAAAAGAAAAGGAAAGGAGTGAGGAAAAAGTAAAATAAGGGAAAAAAGAAGGGGGAGAGAGGGACGTGAAAAGA
>JARBWK010003440.1:0-12370 GCA_030556195.1 Anolis apletophallus | reverse complement strand
CTGCTGTCTGTTGGACCAGTTGAAGCTTCCAAACAGTCTTCAAAGGCAGTTACAGTAATCTATACGGGATGTAACCAGAGCATGGACTACCATGGCCAAGTCAGACTTCCCAAGGTACGGGCACACTTGGCGCACAAGTTTATGGATTATTAATCCAATGTTTGGAATTGGAGAGGAATAAAAACCAGGAGGAATCTGGTAGGAGGGTCTGGCCAAGTTGGCACCTCAGATTTCTTGTCTAGTAAACAGAAGTTGCTCTTCTAACCATAGAACTTTTGCCTGAAATCAGCAAAGCCAAACCATGCTGAGAGCATACATGAAATTAATCTATGTCACACACATGGAGTTTTTCATCCCCACCTTCTGGGCTCTCAATTACAGGCCACTGAGAAACAGCATTTCCAAGAAAGTTATCACGAACATAGGGAAGTGGCACAGCTGGCTAAGTGTCAGCTGCATAAGATCTCTGACCAGTAGGTCATGAGTTCGAGGCCTGCCCGGTCGAAAGGTGCTCGACCTTAAGTGTAGCCTGCTGTTGACCTTTGCAGCCCGAAAGACAGTTCATTTGTCAAATAGGAGATAAAGGTACCACATTAAGTGGGGAGGCAAATTTTGACTGATTTATGAGGCCATAAAAAGAACTCCAGGAATCGCTGAGAAATGCGGAAGAAAACAAAGGGACACTGGGAAAAGGCTGAGATGAGCGCGTCGGCTCCCCTGGTGGCAGAAGTTTGCCTCTGTTCATCTATATTCATCTATATATGTCTAGTAAATATGTCTATATATGTTGTCTATATATGTTGAACTGCAGGGATTGTCTGCAAGTATGTGTACTATAATCTGCTCTGAGTCCCCTTCGGGGTGAGAAGAGCGGAACATAAATAAAGTAAATAATAATAAATAAATAAATAACAGTGGTATTAAGACATCCAGTAGAAACAACAAGGTCACACACTCTATGTCCAGATTCCCAATTGATGTTGCCGACCAAGGGGACCAAACCACCTCAGAACCATAACCAGACGTGAAACTAGATTAAAATGAATTAAGGTGAACACTTTCAGCCAGGAATCCTTTTACTCTATATTCAAGCAAGGGTCAGGAAGGATTTATGAGCCCGTTTTCAGCATTATTTATTTATTTATTTATTTACAGCATTTACAGTATATTCTGCCCTTCTCACCCCACAAGGGACTCAGGGAGGATTACAATGCACATTTAATGCCACTTAGACATACGACATATATAGCCAGACACAAGCAATTCAACATTCCAGCTTTTCCGGCTTCATGAGAGTATGCTCAATTCCAGCCACAGGGGGAGCTGCAGCTTCACTGTCCACTTGTAACACCGAATCCTTGATGGAGTACTTCCTCATTTGTCTGCTCGCTGCTGGAAGGTTTTATGGTATTGTTAATTAGTTAAATTAGCCTCCTTGCATATAGACTACTGCAACGCTCTCTACGTGGGGTTGCCTATGAAGACAAGTGGTGCTGTTTAATGCCAGGTCAGTCAATGGTAAAACATCAACAATACAAGATTTAATTCTTGAAGAACAAGCTGACCTGGCTTGTATAACGGAGACCTGGTTGGATGAAGCTGGGGGTTAATCTCTCCCAGCTCTGCCCACCGGGTTATTCCGTACAGCACCAAGCGACCGGGATGGCGGGGGGGCAGTCGCAGTGGTCTATAAGGATTCCATCCCCTTGACCAGGTGCCCCATCCCGCAGTCAACCACGCGTCGAATGTGTCGACCTAAGGGTTGGTGATCGGGACAGGATAGGGATTCTGCTAGTGTACCGACCACCCCGCTGCACTACAGTCTCCTTACCTGAGCTAGCTGGAGTGGTCTCAGGCCTGGCCGTGGAGTCTCAGCGGCTCATTGTACTGGGAGACTTCAACGCCCATGCCGAGACCACTCTATCAGGAGCGGCTCAGGACTTCATGGCCGCCATGGCAACCATGGGCCTGTCCCAGCTAATATCAGGTCCCACCCATAGTGCAGGACACACGTTAGATCTGGTTTTCTGCCAGGGGATGAGATGAAGGTGGCGGAGTGGAGGAACTGACCATCATTCCTTTGCCATGGACCGACCACCACCTGATCAGGTTTAGACTCACTGTCCCTTTCCACCTCCGCAGGGGTGGTGGACCTATTAGAATGGTCTGCCCCAGGAGACTTATGGATCCGAATGGATTCCTGACGGCTCTTGGGGATTTTCCCGCCTCCTCGGTAAGTGACCCTGTCGAGGCTCTTGTTTCTCTCTGGGAGAGGGAGATGACAAGGGCTATTGACACGATCGCTCCAGAACGCCCTCTTAAGTAATCGAGCTAAACCAGCTCCTTGGTTTACTGAGGAGCTGGCAGCAATGAAGCGAAAAAGAGGAGGCTAGAGTGCGTGTGGCGTCGGAAGCGGAGCAGATCAGCTCGTGGCGCGCCTGGTCCCCTTTTGACGACTTATGACGCAGCAACAAAAGCCGCACAAAATCTATCGCGCCAAGGTGGCCGCCGCGAAGAACCGCCCAGCGGAACTGTTCCGGGATCCCACTCAATTAGTGAACTATCGGCCAGTTTCCAATCTCCCCTATTTGGGCAAAGTCATGGAACGTGTGGTGGCTTCGCAACTCCAGGGGTTCTTGGTAGACACTGATTATCTTGATCCGGCACAGTCTGGCTTTAGGCCGGGACATGGTACTGAAACAGCCTTGGTCGCCTTGGTAGATGATCTACGCCGGGAACTCGACAGGGGTGTGTGTCCCTGTTGGTTCTGCTGGACCTCAGCGGCTTTCGATACCGTTGACCACGGTATCCTTCTGGGTCGCCTTGCAGACATGGGGCTTGGGGGTACTGCTCTGCAGTGGCTCCAATCCTTCCTGGAAGGTCGTACCCAGAAGGTGTCATTGGGTGACACCTGTTCGGCTCCACAACCGTTGTCCTGTGGAGTCCCTCAGGGTTCAGTTCTGTCCCCGATGTTATTCAACATCTACATGAAACTGCTGGGAGAGATCATTCGGAGTTTCGGAGTAAGGTGTTATCTGTACAGATGACGCCCAGATCTGTCACTCCTTCCCACCTGTCGCCAAGGAGGCTGTCCAGACCTTGAACCGGTGCCTGGCTGCTGTGTCGGACTGGATGAGGGCTAGCAAATTGAAACTAAATCCAGACAAGACAGAGGTCCTCCTGGTCAGTCGCAAGGCCGAACAGGGCATAGGGTTACAGCCTGTGGTGGATGGAAGGGGTTACACTCCCCCTGAAGACGCAGGTTCGCAGCTTGGGAGTGATCCTGGATTCATCGCTGAGCCTGGAGCCCCAGGTCTCAGCCGTGGGCCTGGGAGCTTTTTGCACAGTTAAGACCTCGTGCGCCAGTTGCGCCCGTACCTTGGGAAGTCTGATCTGGCTACGGTCGTCCACGCTCTGGTCACATCCCGAATAGATTACTGCAACGCACTCTACGTGGGGCTGCCTTGAAGACAGTTCGGAAATTGCAATTAGTCCAGCGGGCGGCAGCCAGATTGCTAACGGGAGCTACATACAGGGAGCATACCACCCCCACTTGTCCGACCGCATCGGCCGCTAGGTCCCACCTCGTAATCTAAGATCATCCGGGGAGGCCCTGCTCTCGCTCCCGCCTACGTCTCAGATGAGGCTGGTGGGGACGAGGGAGAGGGCCTTCTCGGTGGTGGCTCCCCGCCTGTGGAATGCGCTTCCTACTGATGTACGATCCACCACATCCCTCCTGGCCTTCAGGAAAAAGTAAAATCCTGGCTGTGGGACCAGGCATTCGTACACCAGCACAAGGCAGCATTTTAGATTGGTTTTTAATGAAAGTGGGTGATTATGGCCAATGTTTTTATGGACTGAACATTGTTTTAATCCAGAGTGAATGTGTATGGTGCTAATGTAGTTGTATTTTAATGTATTTTTAATGAATTTTAATTGTTGAAATGTTTTGGGGTTTATATTGTTATTATGTGGGCATCGAATTGTGCCGTACTGTAAGCCGCTCTGAGTCCCCCCTTGGGGGTTGAAAAGAGTGGGGTAAAATCCCGAAATAAAATAAATAAATAAATAAATAAGACTGCCCGGAAGCTGCAATTAGTCCAGTGCGCAGCAGCCAGACTACTAACGGAAGTGAGGTACATGGAGCGCACAACTCCCCTGTTGCGCCAGCTCCACTGGCTGCCAATTAGCTTCCGAGCACAATTCAAAGTGCTGGTGTTGACCTACAAAACCCTATATGGTTCTGGCCCAGTTTACCTGTCCGAACGTATTCTCCCTATGAACCGTCAAGAGTGCTAAGATCGGTCTGGAGGCCCTGCTCTCGGTCCCACCACCTTCGCAGGCGCGTCTGGTGGGGACAAGGGACAGGGCCTTTTCTGTGGTGGCCCCCTGGCTGTGGAATTCCCTCCCAAATGAAATTAGATCAGCTCCCTCCCTCCTGACGTTTAGGAAACTGGTGAAAACGTGGCTCTGGAATGAGGCCTTCGCAGAATGAAGGAGGAGATCGCTGAGCGACCAAAGTCGCAACGACTTGATACGGACCGAATATATGGGTCAAGTTGGACTTGATTTTACTTTGGCGAAAGGCTTTTAAAATGTATTTATTGTATTGTATTTTATTGTAAATTTTATTGTAAATTCATGATGCTTTTAGATTTTAAATGTTAGCATTCAATACTTGCTGTTTGCCGGTCTGAGTCCCTCTTTGGAGGTGAGAAGGCCGGGGTAGAAAAGCTTTAAATAAATAAATAAATAAATAAATAAATAAATAAATAAATAATAAAGCAGTACCTAAATTTCCTACTTGACAGATGCAACTATCTTTTGGGTTGCATAGGTCAACAGCAAGCTAGACTTTTAATGGTCGGGAGCTCACTCCGACTTGGGCTTGCTTCGAACTCATGACCTCTGTCAGTAGTGAATTAATGCAGCTGCCTATTAACTAGGTGTGCCACAGCCCGGTCCAATAGCACATTCAGCAGTATTTAACCAAAGAAGAATAGGGAAGACGTTTAATTCAGGACATACAAGTTACAAGAACCTTGCCTCGCCTGTTCACAATTATCAATTAAAGCTTTATTTCCTTTTAAGATCGGAGATTAATATTTATTTCTGTAGATCTAAAGGCAAAATGAAATTAAATTTGGCTTGTCGCTCATTCATTTCCCAGCACTTTCTCTTAAAACGGGAAATTCAATAAGATTTTGCCACATCTACAAAAAAAAAACCCCACAGAAAATGAGGGGGCAGCGAGCATTACACAGACTCTGCTGCTCCTCGTTTCAAAGGAGTATAATTAATTGCTTCTTCTGTTAATTTAATACTCTGACTAATCCTACTAAAAGGGATTATTTAGTGCAGGAGATAATGTAAGATTCACTTTATGTCATTCAGCTGTTTTCAAAAGACCAAATAGGAAGTGTCATGAACTTTGTCTGAAATTTCTTTTACAGTGATTTTCAAAATGAATGCTTTAGGCAAGGGATTAAATTTAAATTTTGTGAAACAATAAGGGAAAAAAATCAAATAATTACAATTTATTCCCCCCCCCCCCCTTCGATAGCTAAAAAGTAAAATTGTATTCCTTTAAGATATGCAAAGAAAAAGAATTGAATGAGACCAGACAAAAGGCTCATTAACTCTGCATTTGCCAAATTTATTCATGATGAACCCTGAATATTTGTCAAAAAAACAAACAAACTTGGAAATAGTTACAGGTTACCGCCAACTTGCAGCTTTTGTTGCTGGAACAGCCTTGGGTCCAGTGAAGTCTTCCATTAGCAGAAGAAAGGGAAGGACCAAATCCAGATATGCAGTGGCTTGCAAATCAAGTATCTTTTATTTATTAATTTATTATTTGAACTTGTTAGTCGCCACTCTCGTACGGCTCAGGGCGACTCTCAAAGTTACTGGACAAGACCAGTGTGTATATACAACAATATAATAGCAATGAAATATATATAAAACACCGTACACAACAACAATATATAAATGCAGTACAATAGTTAGGGTCCTACCTAAGGGTCAAGAAATCTTGGGAGATGCTAGCCTAGGTAATTCTGTCTAATAGTCTCTCAGGGGGCTTCCGGTGGGCATCGACCTTAACAGGAGGAGGGCTGGCCTTCCTGGGACCAGGTGGAGTTTTAGAACCCATTGTCTCTTTTGGAGGGTCGAGTTTTGTCTTATAAGAGTCTGATCTAGACCAATTGCCTGGAGTCAAACCCCAGAAGGTCCTTGCTCTAAAGCAGGGGTGCTCATTATGGTGATCGGGAGCACCTAGGTGATCTTCAGCCCTCTTCCAGGTGATCTTTGGGCCTCACCAGCCAAATGGCGTGCTCCTGCCATTCGCGCGCACGTGCGCTCCCACCGCCGCCCTTTGGGGCTTCTTTGCCAAAATGAGACTTTAGTGGGCGGGCCCTGGCACTCATCTTGCCACGCACGGTGTGGTGACATGACCGCCCATTGGTTGCTGCTGGGGGAGGGGCGAAGGCACGCGCATGGATAGGATGCGAGGCTGTGGGAGGGATGGAGGGAATATGTGTGTGTGTGAGAGAGAGAGAGCCAAGGAGAGAAGAAAGAAATCCGGAGAACTTTTTTGGATCCTTTTGGCTGGCAGGCAGGCGGGCGGGCGCTGGAAGGAGAGAGGGAGAGAGAGAGAGAGAGAAAGAGGCGAAGGAGGCCGGGCAAAGTGGGGCAAAGCCAAGCAAGCCCCGCCGCAAACCCTGCTGCTGCCCTCGGGACTCCCATTCCAAGCCGAGACCTGGGCGAGCGAGCTGTGTGGGGCTGCTTTCTTTCCTTGGTTGGGGGCGAGGGAGGGCTCCACCGTGTTCCTGGGGCTGACCCCGAGGAGGAGGGGGCTGCGGGGATGGAGACTCCACTTGCGGCTGCTGCTTGTGCAGGATCCCCTTCCCGGCAGCGCGTGGCGAACTCGTGGGCAGGCAAGAAAGAAGCCCCGCGCAGACGGAAGGCTGCAATAGGAGCGTGCGCGTGCACGCACATGCACACATGCACAACAGGTGATCTTTTCAACTTGATTGTTCATATAGTAGCTCGCATGATGAAAAAGTGTGGGCACCCCTGCTCTAAAGATTCTGGGTTTCCTTTTTCTTGATGGCTTTACTGTGGCCTCTAAGGCAGTGTTTCCCAACCTTTTTTGAGCCGCGGCACACTTTTTACATTTGCAAAATCCCGGGGCACACCACCAACCAAAATGACACTCTAACACAGTAATACATATAGTTAATATGTTTTTTAAAATGTATTTATACACTCAGTGTGAAACCTGGGCCTGTTTCAATGAACTCAACATAGATATCCTGGCAGGAATGGCAGAAAGACACAAACTTCTCACACAGAACTCCCATAACCAATGCTATAAGAGTTTGGTGGGCATTGACCTTGAGTTTTGGAGTTGTAGTTCACCTATATCCAGAGAGCACTGTGGACTCAAACAATGTTGGATCAGGACCAAACTTGGCATGATTACTCAATATGCCCAAATATGAACGCAGATGGAGTTCAGGGGAAATAGACCTTGACATTTGGGAGTTGTAGTTGCTGGGATTTATAGTTCCCCTACAATCAAAGAGCATTCTGAACCCCACCAATGATAGAATTGGGCCAAACTTCCCACACAGAACCCCTAGGAGGCAGGAGGAGGTCTCTACTTGGGGAAAGGGAGCCTGGCCTTCCCAATGCATGGAGAGGGAGAGACCAAGTAGACAACGGGTGGGGAGGGGGGTGTTTGTAATTTTGTGCCTTTATCAAGGTAGGTTTCTTAGGATTTTTATACTTCAACACACTAGATCCCCCCCCCCCTTCCTGGAGGTTCCAATTTCCCACGGCACACCTCATGATCGCTCAAGGCACACTAGTGTGCCCCGGCACACTGGTTGAGAAACACTGCTCTAAGGGTTTGGGTATTCCCCGAGGACGACAGTTTACTACCCGCTCCTGCTGCTGTTGGGAGGACTGAGGGGCGTCCGGGCGCTCCTCTAGGCGTTTGGAAGTCCAGCCTGGTCTGTTCTTCTTCCTCCGACGTCGTTTCCGCTTCCGGTTACGGCTGTGGGGTGAAGGAGAAGGAGACCTCCGGTCGACTTCGGCGACTTCAAGGCCGTCCGCCATCTTAGGCTGCCAACGGAAGGTCGCGATGATAGGGAAGGAGTTCCCGGGCACGGGTCAAGACCTCGGATATCTTCCCCGTCAGCACCGAGTCAAGGCAATCAGCTTCTTCCATGTTGAGTCTCCGCTCCGGGCTGGTCTCCCCAGCCAACCCTACGGTAGTGCCACATGTGTCTTTATTTCCTCTAGGATTTTCTTCCCTGACTCCGCATCCCCCAGTTAGGAAGTCCCATGATTGGTCCCAATCCAGTTCTGGGGGTGTGGGAGATTCTTGCTGGGGATCCGGGGGTGGCCGTTTCAAGGGTCTCGCTGGGGCCAGGTGGCTGCAGGATGCCTGCTCTCGCCAGTAGGTCCCCGAAACGTTTGAATTGATGGATCAGCTTCTCATACTCTTCAGTCAGGTGCTCCACCATGGGCCGGTCCAGCCTTCCTGGGTACCTCTTTGGGCATCCTGGGGCTGGGCCATCGCCTTGTCCTGCCAGTATCACCATCGGTCGCAGGGCTGACTCAGATGAGGTCTCCCGGCTCTTGGGAGTCGAATTCAGGAATTTCTTCCTGCCCAGTGACCTCAGAATTTTGGCCGTTGTCGCCGTCACTGGGCGGTAGACCCAGCACCCTGTCCAGTGGTCTCTCCCCAGTTCCGAACTTGCCCTCCACACCAGGGTCTCCAAGGACTGAAGGCATGGTTGGGAACTCTTAATGTTTTCGGATCCATCTAGGCCCACAGACGACCGAGGACCACCAACAACGGCAATCGGCAGTCGGAGGTCTAACTCGGAACCATCAGGGTGGTCCCCGTATTGTTGACAGGTCAGGACATCAAGATCTGGCGAGGACAGTCAGAGCACACCCAAAGGGTGCTCTACAACCGGTGCCATCTTAATCGCATGACCTGAATCTTGACCTGAAATGATGGTGCAGTACCTCCTTACTTGGTCAAAGAGCCATGTGTTTTTCACATGCAGTGGCCATTGTTTGGTTCCAGGACTTTGCTAAGGATACCCAAATCCAGGGCCGAACTAAGGTAATTTTAAATGGTAAGCAAACATTATTTTGCTCCCCCCCCCACCAATCACTGAAAAATAAAAGGTAGAATATTATTCACATGTTTGGGGGCGCAACCGGCTGCCGGGCGCTTCTCCTCGGTCTCCGGCCTTGTGGAGGGTCCAGTTGGTTCCGCGCATGCGCATTTGGTGCGGTGTGGACAGGCCGCCTTCCATGGGGCCGGAGACTGAGAAGGGGCATTTGGCGGGCAAATGCACCCCTGAATATGTGGCGCCCCACACGGGCGCACATTTCACATAATGTAATATCCGGCCCTGGGTGCAATAAAATTGTGTTCCTTGTATTGAAGAGCAAACTTTTTTGAAATTATTTTTGAGCTATGGATGGTTGAATCTAAAAATATAGAATCTGCTGATATGGAGAACAGCTTCTGGCACCATTCAAAAAGGTTTTTCTACATTCGAGTCCTCCAAAGGAATTTTGCAGGTTTAGATCAAATAGCTGTTGGCTTGGATTTTTTTGTTTGTTTGTTCAAACATCCACCCTGCCTTTTTCCTGCTATGGAAATAGCAGAAATGAGATAAAATGCTATATTACAAAAGTTTACAATAACAATTGAACAACAATAGTACCATATGAGTTTAAAAATCACAAAAAACCTTGTCTAAATAAGACAAGCCCCAGTGGTGCAGTGGGTTAAAGCGCTGACTGCTGAACTTGATGACCGAAAAGTCAGCGGTTCGAATCCGAGGAGCGGTGTGAGCTCCCACTGTTAGGCCCAGCTGCTGCCAACCTAGCAGTTTGAAAACATGCAAATGTGAGTTATTTATTTATTTATTTACTTCATTTTTATACTGCCATTCTCAGCCTGAAGTTGACTCGTGGTGGTTTACAAAGCAACACTATTCAGTGCCCATGACAATATAAAAACAGATAAAAAAATCACATAGCTAAAATCACATACATATTAACATCAATAAAACATAATAAAACCATAACTCCTCTGCACTTCATCACCAATTCATTGTCAATCAATCAGTCAAGTAGATCAATAGGTCCTGTTCCGTCCTCCAGACGTTTCATATGCATAGCCCCATAGTTTTGTTTTAAAAGGCAGCATTTTTCCTTTTTCATTTTTCCTGGGACTGTTCCAGGCACTCTGACACCTTGCCTGTTAATTATTAGCAGGGTTGCAGCCTGGTGCAGAATTTGCCGCCTAAAGCGCTGCAAATGTATCTTTTTAGTTTATGGTACCTTGCAGAGACTGGCTTTGCATGCTGTATAGGATAGACATCTGGTTACCAGCCCAGCTTTAGGTCACCTTTGGACTGGTCTTAGGTTTAGAGGGGGGAAGGAGTGGTTCCTTCAACCAAACACCTAGGACCAGGGTGGGAAATATCGGGTTTCCTGCCATCCAAAGAGAAGCAGTAGGAATCTTCTGAGCAACAACCCAAGGCGTTTCCAGTCTTCCTTTTTTTTTTTTGCAACCATAAAGCTGTGCCAAGTCCTGCAAAGACTTTGTTATTAAATAAACTGTTTGATTTTCAACTTTAATTTGGAGTGTTTTTTGGGTTGCCAGACCATCTAGCTTTTTCAGCAAGCGCTCTGCAGTCCAGGTAGAAAGGACAACACATCTGCCAGTTTTAATCTTAAACAGGCCTGGTGTGACGGCATAGGTCCCGCTCCAGCAGGCAACGGTGCTCCATACAGTCATAAAAAGCAAATCACTGGGAAGCCTTACTGGTACAAGAACAAGAAAAGGGTAGAGACACTCGTCAAAATATCCTGGACAATCAACAATGTGTATTTAAGCAATACAAAACATTCACTCTGTGGTAGTTTCCAACTATCTCCAGATTGTTTATTATTGTTTTGTAATATGATGGCTTATTCATATAATTTATATTGACGGACTTTGGCCCACATTATTTGTAACTCCTGTATCAGAAACGCTGCATTGTTACATCTTTAACATTATTAGGTGATTGCATAATTTGTCCGGTTGTGTGATTGTATATATTTATTATTATTTATTTATTTACATCATTTATATTCCACCCTTCTCACCCCGCAGGGGACTCTGGGTGGATCACAATGCACATATACAGGAAAACATTCAATGCCATAGACATACAACATATATAGATAGACAACAAGCTATACAATTGATCAAGAGCTCATCCCAACC
This sequence comes from Anolis apletophallus, assembly GCA_030556195.1. Lineage (NCBI taxonomy): Eukaryota > Metazoa > Chordata > Lepidosauria > Squamata > Anolidae > Anolis > Anolis apletophallus. The sequence goes on along the minus strand of JARBWK010003440.1, from coordinate 1,056 downwards.
CGGGCAAAACTCGAACTCATGACCTTCTGGTCAGTAGAGATCTTATGCGGCTGACTCCCAGCCAGCTGCGCCACATTCCCATCTATATGTGGTGTATAGGATTTGTGCTACACTAAGTCGTATGTTGAATATCAATATCCACACAATTCTTGAAATATATATTGTTGATTTGCTTTAAATACACATTGTTGATTGTCCAGGATTCCTCCTCCTTCTTGTCCCGTACTTAGGGAAACAAGTTGTATCTGTGATGCACTCTACAGGTCCTTCTCAAATTAGCATATAGTGCTAAAGTTCATTATTTTCCATAATGTAATGATAAAATTAAACTTTCATATATTTTCAATTTATTGCACACCAACCGAAATATTTCAAGTCTTTTTGTTTTAATACTGATGATTTTGGCATACATGTCTCAAAAAAAATTAGCATATTCCATCCCACCAAATATGCTAATTTTTTGAGACAGTATTTTTGGTTTTCAGGAGCTGTATGCCAAAAATCATCAGTACAAAACAAAAAAGACCTGAAATATTTCAGTTGTGTGCAATATATGAAAGTTTAATTTTTATCATTACATTATGGAAAACAATGAACTTTAGCACTATATGCTAATTTTGTAGAAGGACCTTGTACACATGATCATAGTCTCGTTTAAATTATCGAAACGAAAGCATTTTTTTTTACCATATATAACCTAACGTGTTACATTGTCTGTACCCTTTTCTTGTTCTCCATGCAGTCATGTCAGCCGTATGACTATGGACGTGTCTATGGACAATGCCAGCTCTTCAGCTTAGAAATGGAGATGAGCACCAGCCCCAGAGTTGGGTTATTGCTTTGCTTGGCTATCGGAAGATCTGTGCACGACGGGTACCCAGGATGCTGACGCCTGAAATGAAAGCACACAGACTTGATATTTGCCAGGAACTGTGACGGCTTCAGAAAACTTGTTCATCATTGGCAGAAATGTATCCAATTGTCTGGTGTGTAATGACTCCTCAATACTCGGTAGGGATCACACTCAGACGTCGTTCTGGTCCAACACGATTTTAT
>JARBWK010003439.1:0-12371 GCA_030556195.1 Anolis apletophallus | reverse complement strand
GGGACAGGGCCTGGGGGTCCCATTAGCATTAGAACCGGCCGTGCTAGAACAGGATTCTGAGGATGAGCTAGATGACTGGGGTGAAGGGCAGCTTTCCGCAAGGGCCTCTTTCGCCCACAGAGAGCTTGGCCTGGGAAGAAATGTGTTTTGGTCCAAGGGATGATTCAGATCACCAGGTGCAGTCTGATAGCGATCCAGGGAGTTATGAGCACCCGGGAGGAGATCTTCCCAGGAGCCCCTGAGGAAGATATGGAACAAAGCGCATGGGAATGGCTAGGGAGGAAAGCTCTCAGGAGATAGCAACACAGCTGCCGAGAGACAAGGTCGAACCTTTGATAGGAGACGGAACATCGAGGCTAGTAGGAGGGATTGGTCCTGGGCCCTAGACCGGCCGAGGTCCGTCAGCAGGGATTGGAGACGAAGAAGCCTAGAGCGCCGAGGACCTCGGCCGAAGGATTAAGTATAGGATCCGTGGGAACGAATCCTCAGTTCTCCGGCCACGTCTTACCTGAATAGGCGTGAAGCGGAGTGGGGCCTCAAGCTAAGCTGTGGTCATCAAGCCTTGCCTTACTTTGCCTTGCCTTGTTTTCCTGATCCGCATTGGTTTGCGGAGCCTTGCCTTGTTTCTGATCCGCATTGGCTGCGGAGCCTTGTCAAGCTTTTGCCTGTTTGCTTTGTTACTTTGGACATTCTTACTTCAAGCCTTTTGGACTATATCACTTATTATTGGACTATATTCTTTGGAACTGTTTTTATACTCAATAAAGTAGTTAGCCTTCAGTACGTCTCTGTGTGTGTGATTAAGGGGCCCACCAAGTCCGTGCATTGCGACAGTATCAAAATATATTCTGAGCATCATATCTAAATGCCCGGGAGGACATTTGTATTATTGATGTTATTGAAGTGCGGAAACGCAAATACCCCCCGTCAAGACTGTGCTCGGTAGTTATTATACTACAAACCTGGGGAGGAGCGGTTTGAAGTGAAAGTGCCCTGAGGAAGCGTTTTAACGCGAAACGGCCATTGTGGCATCGTCATCATCCTTCCAGCCCTAGGCGCCTGCCTAGCCGGTGTTGTGCCAGCTCTTCCACCCATCCAGGCTCCCCCAAGGACTCAATCTTTGGTCCGTGAGTTATTTGGCTCCGGACCACTCATAGTGTTTACTTGGACTCTATGTTTGCACCACTTTAGCCCTAGTTTATGTTCTGGGCTCATTGTTTTGAATTGTGTATGCTCATTGTTTTGAATTGTGTATGCTTGATTACTGAGAAACATATAGTTTGTATAAATCCAATATATTGTGATATAGATATGATGCTCATTGTACTGTGTTTAGTGTGACACTAATTGTTATGACTGCACACCAGAATATATTTTGATACTTTTGCAATCCTATAGTATTTCATTTATGTCGCATTCCAGTCCAGCCCTCTTATTTGTTGGCTTTAGCATTGTGTTACGTTGCTTGTTCCCAGTGAGCATATTGTGCGTTGTGTATTGGAGTGTGAAGTTGAGGCCTAAGAAATTTTGCAATTCGGGGTCATGTGACAAGAAGAGTAAGGACTGCATCAGACAGGCTAAATTTCTTGTCCTAGAACGCTTGGACTTCAGTTGAGGCATGAAACCCACGGACGCCTATCACGTAATGTAGATCAACTTCTGTAGGGGCTCCATGGCTTATCTGAAGTCTAAACGTTGCAGGAGGCAGTGGTGGCAAAATGGGAGGCTTCCCGTGTTGCAGAAGAAAGAAGGGGGAAGCCGGGCAGCTACACTTCCCGTAGCCAGGATTTTGATTCGGGAGGGGCTGAGTTTAAATCAGGAGGGGCTGAGTTTGATTCGGGGGGGGGGTCATCTGAGTCAGGCCCGGATTATCACCTTTTTGTGCCCTAGGCCACACTTTGGAATTACGCCCCCTTTACCGCACCCCCCATCACTCAGACTCCCAAGATTGAGTCAGGAAGGGAGGGCGTGTGGAGGCGGAGGAAGCCCCCGGCCGCTGCCGGGCATGTGCGGCACCCTGTCAAGGAAGGAGGGCGCGAGCGCCTCTGCCACCTCCACCATGTTCCTGGGTGCCGCGTATGCCCGGCAGCAGCCCCGGGGGCTTCCCTTCCTCCTCCTCCTCGCGCCCTCCTTCCTTGACAAGGGGCTGGGGTGAGGGCGAGGGAGGGGGAGCCATTCCCTCCTCCCCCACCCTTCTCGCAGCGCTCTCCCCTTGCCCTCCTTAGGGAGAGAGAGAGAGAGAGAGAGTCATCTCCTGAGTCCATGCGCGTTGCGTTTTTGTTTCAACATTTTTTTTGGTCCGTGATCTGCGCCCCCCTTACCTTGTGCCCCTAGGCCATGGCCTAGGTTGGCCTTATGGGTAATCCAGGCCTGATCCGAGTGAGAGAGGGCCTACCCTAGCAAACCTTTTGTATCATTATCCCAATACCCCCATGCATATGGGATATACTGAGCATGGTGATCAGATCATGATATGAATATATTTAAATAATGTACCAGTAAAGCCTTCTCACGGACCACCCTGAGAATTTGGGGGGGGGCTGAATCCCCTCAAGCCCCCTCCCCCCAGCTACATACCTGCCCTCGTGGAATATACAGTAGGTGAGTTGCAAGACAGGCAGTGCAGGGCACAGGGCTACGGTGGTCCACGCTCTGGTCACATCCCGAATAGATTACTGCAACGCACTCTACGTGGGGCTGCCTTTGAAGACAGTTCGGAAATTACAACTAGTCCAACGGGCGGCAGCCAGACTACTAACTGGAACTACATACAGGGAGCATACCACCCCCCTGTTGTGTCAGCTCCACTGGCTGCCTGTCCACTTCCGAGCTCAATTCAAAGTGCTGGTTTTGACCTTTAAAGCTCTATACGGTTCTGGCCCAGCTTACTTGTCCGAACGCATCTGCCGCTACGTCCCACCTCATACGTTAAGATCATCCGGGGAGGCCCTGCTCTCGCTCCCGCCAACTTCTCAAATGCGGTTGGTGGGAATGAGGGAGAGGGCCTTCTCGGTGGTGGCTCCCCGTCTGCGGAATGCGCTCCCTAGCGATATGCGATCAATTCCATCCCTCCTGGCATTCAGGAAAAAGTAAAGGCCTGGCTATGGGACCAGGCGTTTGCACAATAGCACAAGGAAGTATTATAGAGTGGATTTTGATGGAAAGTTGTTGTATTGTGCTAAATTGCTTTTTATTGACGGAACAATGAATTTAACATAAATGAATGCATAGGGTGTATTAATGTAATTTTATTTTAATGTATTTTATTGTTGAATGTTGGGGTTTTATACTGTGTTTTACTGTGTGGGCATCGAATTGTGCCGTTTTTGGAAGCCACTCTGAGTCCCCCCTTGGGGGTTGAGAAGAGCGGGGTAAAATGCCAGAAATAAATAAATTCCTCACACCCCATGTTGGGCCCTGTTAAGTTCGACATGATCTGTGGTGAATTGAGGTTGTAAATTTCTAGCAGTGTTGTCTGCTGTTGTCCCCCCAAATATATATATGGAAAAAGCCTTTGCTAATGCTTGGGACAGCAGTCCTATTAGATATGAAAGATGGATGTTGTTGAGTCCCATTCATCAAACAGAAACAAGCTCAGAAATCAAGAAATTGATCTCAAAGGTCATTTGACTGTTTTGACTTTGAAGGTTGATATGCCATAATTGGTCAGCCAATGTAATAGACAAGATTCATCATGAGCTCAATGCAGCCATGAGATCACTGAAAAAGTAATGGTGAAAAGTACAGATAAATGAAGTGGGGGAAAGCAAGACAATTCGTTTTTCCACATTGCCTTTACTGCTAGGGCTTCTGGCAATCATTAAAGCGCCGGCTTTGTAGATAGGATATTGATATCTAATCTTCCATTCTCATTTCTTCCGTATGTTTTCACTATAATGCTTGAAAATATTTTAAAATCACCATTAAATGATCATCATTCATTCTATGCTATGTGTCGTCAACACGCATGCTGATATCAATCTTATTTCTAGTATTTGACCAGTAGCAATAAGTAGGCATTATAGTAACTTACTCCAGAGACAGCTACTGTGTTGCTCTGTTCATCTTTTGCCTCCGAGTGACATGTAGGAAGGAAGGACAAAGGATGTGTGTTTACTGGTTGGAATTGCTCATTTTGGTTTTATTCACTGTGATGAAACCAGGAATAAATAACATGCATCAGTCACATGGGGAATCTGAATGAAGAGCAGATGAATGCCATTGAAACTTCAAAACTGTGATTTTTTTAAAAAAAGAAAAGGACAGATATATTTCCCCTTGATTACTTGATTAGCACTGATACAGACTGAATTTATTTATATCTGTTTTTCCTCATTATTATGAAATGAACAATTCCCACCGGCAAACACAGTGTTTCTCCTTCCTATGAGTGTTGCAACCTAGACCTGGAGGATCCCTCAGTAAACCACCATGAAGCAGCCGTGACTAAATGCTTTATTTAGAATAGATAGAAAAAGTAAAAGAGATAAAACTATAGTCCACTGATGCTCCCAGCATCCGAGTATGGCAAGGCAATAGTTCTAATAGAGTTCAAAGATCCACTAAACTGAAACAATAGTCCTGAACCCCAATGGGCTAAAATCTGGGATAAGTCCTTGGCAAACAATGGCTTGGCTGAATACTTGGATCCGTGACAGGAAGGCTCTGCGGCCTGGTCCTGAACTTGAGTTCCGTGGAGCTTGGCAAGGAAAGCTTAACGTTGGCGCGAGATCCCGAGCGCCAACGGGAACCAACTTAAATAGGTCCCCCATTGTTTTGGCCTCGGAGGCACTGACTCCGGCGCAACACTTTCTCAGGAACAGTTTGTGGGCCTGACTTTCCCAAGTCTCCCAAGGAAGGCAAATATGTCAGCTCATTAGCGGCTGCACCTGGAGAAACGGGGGGAAGCGAGGCTTTGCCTTTCCAGTGTTCCTTATCAGTTTGGGAAGAAAGAAGGCGGCGCCTGGCCTTGACTGCTGGCTGACTCGGAGGCCTCTGCAAAGGTTTCTTCCCCAGACTTGGTTGGTGACTGGGATTTAACATGGCTTCTATCTGGCCTGGCTATGGAGTCAGGCTGGGGCATGACAATGGGTCACTCAGAGGCAGAAGGCTAACAGAAATAGTTCATAGAAAATAAATAGCTATTGGAGTCCTAGGAATGGCCCTTAAATGGTTTGAGTCACTCACCAGGGGCCGTAGCCAAAAAGTACAATGGGAAGGCCAGGCATCTGAGACGTCTCCTCTCCAGTGTGGAGTACCACAAGGAGCTATTCTCTCCCCAGTACTATTTAACATCTATGTACAACCACTGGCTGAGTTGGTGAGGAGTTTCAGCTTAGGATGTTACCAGTATGCCGACGATACTCAGCTCCTTTTGCACCTAGAACCTGGGAGAACAACAATTCCTGATGACTTCTCCTTGTGTTTGGAAGCCGTGACAGGCATGGACAGACTCAAGGTGAACCCTGCCAAAACTGAAATCCTGAATTGAGCTTTCCCCCATAAATTCCAGAACAGATGTTGAATGTTCTCAGAAATACTTAACAACAATTATATGTGAGCTAGAATCAAACCCCCGTCCAGTATATTTCAGTCATTTCAGTAATATTTCATTTATTCATTTTAAAAAAGAAAGAAAGAAATTTACTAAAAATAATTTCCAGGAACTGCATAGAGGATTTTCTTTGTGTGACAGATTTTAGCAGAAGTTCAGGATTATTTCGATATTAAGGACTTTCCTTCTGAGGTTGGTGTCAAAATAATGATTGAAAGTTGACTCAAGCCTTCACCCATTTTATCAGTCAAGAAATTAAATTCATTTTGTGCCGCAAGGATGCCAAACAGCAAGCAAACGGGTCTGTGTCAGCCAGACTCTGTGTCAAAGGGATTTCACTTGAGTAGGAATCAAATAAATGTTATGCATTTCCTGGAATGATTTTTGAAATGTTTTACTCTTCTAAGCACAGCTTCTGTACCCAACGTGGCACCCGGCCCTTCTGTGTTGCCGTTACTCTCTCCATTTCCCTTGAACTCATTAATAACACATGGCCTCTTCTGCAAAGCCAATTCCAATTTCTCTGGCATTGACATAAGAATGTGTCCTATGTGTCCAGGGTCCAGATATCCTACGATGCCAGCAACGTTCGCACAAAAAAGAAGAACATAAGGCGTGTATGAACTGATGAGATTATTTCTCATCCAGCATGTAAATATTTACTTGTTTTTGTATGTGAAAACAAGAAAACAATTTAAGTGAAATAATGCTCTAACTATTCCATCTTTGGATGCAAGGATGAATGATTAGTTTTGTCTCAATTGTAGCATAAAATGTATTCTTCCTGTTCTTAAAAATTATGAAATGTCACAAAAATATTATTCTGTGGAGAAAAATGCAGATACACAGTAATTCATTTCTAGTGTCTTCTTTGTATCAAAACCATTTTATACATCGGAAAATGATATTTCTATGCAGGAAGTCCATTTTTCATACAGAAAACAGATTTATTTTGCTTACAAAAAACGTATTTCCTTTCCTGCAGAATAATACAACGGCAACTGCCTCATTACACTGATTTTCTTTTTAAATTGAAGCTTGAGATGCATTGTTGCATCCCTCTCGACAACCAGCTATCCTATTTGCACGAATTGGATACACCAATTTCCTGACACCCCTTGAGTTAAGGTTAAGGGCAATTAAATAGGTAACAATTTGAATCAGGGCAGTCCAACTTCTGCCGGCTCAGGGGCCGGACTTCTAGTGAGTGATCACCTGGGGGGGCACCCGGCCATGCCCCCGGCCACGCCCCCAGCCACACCCCTGGCCACGCCCCCAACCATGCCCCGGCCACGCCCACAGCCATGCCCCTGGCCACACGGCTCCGCCCCCTCTTCCAAAGTGTCAGAACAGTTGTTCTGACGCTTTGGGAGAGAGGGAGACGCCGCGGGGATCACGGAGAGAAGCAAGAAGGGAGGCGCAGAGCCCAGGGATGGGCGCCTCTCTTCCTGCTTCTCTCCGTGATCACGGAGAGAAGCAAGAAGGGAGGCGCAGAGCCTGGGGATGGGCACCTCTCTTCCTGCTTGTCTCCCTGGTCATGGAGAGAAGCAAGAAGGGAGGTGCAGAGCCCGGGGATGGGCGCCTCTCTTCCTGCCCATCTCCGCCGTGGCTGCGCCATCTCTGCCTCACAAAGACGGAGCACGCCGATTGGCGGGGGGAGGGAGGGAGCCTGCTCCTCCTCCCTGCCCCGCCCTGCCCCTCCCCGCCATGAAAAAATATATTAAAAAAATAAAAAAATTAAAAAATTTTTTTTTACTTTAAACAGTTGATTTCTTTTTTTAAAGGGTAGGGGGCCATAGGGAAGGGGCTGGGGGGCCATATACAGCCCCCCGGGTTGCCGGTTGGACAGCTCTGATTTGAATAAATGTCGCCCAATTTGAACCCAACCACTGTTGTTTCTTATTTCTGGGGTGGGCAGGCAAGGCCACCTTCCCCCAGTGCATACTGGGAGGAAGGAATTTTGCCTCCTTCCCACGACGTCAGGGGAGGTTCTGGAGGGAACCCTCTGGGCAACTGGGGTGTGGCCTTCTCCCACCGGAAGGCAGCCCCAGTTGCTCTGTCAGCGCCAGGACGTCGACCCACCACTCCCGCCCATTAACATCATTGGTCCAGTTGCCCGTTGGAGCCGGGGAGGAATTTTTCCCCCATTTGGGACAGGGTCTTTTTCCCCACCTACCCCCCTTTACTGTTTAGGGGCTAGCAGGGAGGGTGAGGATATAAGTAGGACTAGCGGTAAATAGATAGGGAAATTCCCATATCTTGGTGTGCACCTAAGGCACCCCCTCCGTTTGAGGGGTGAAGGCCATTATGTCAATACTCACCTGAAGTTCAAGTTCATGGGTGAAGTGCAGTTAAAAGGCTGGGAATGGGAGGAGGCTGGTCTCAATATCTTGGGACCAGACCTCGCACACATTTCCCCTAACGGGTTGCCCTGATTGGTTAGCCAGGAAATCTAGGTGTTTCGCCCGAAAATTAATATTAAAGCCGGGTAGGTGGGCTACCCGAATTGGATACACCAATTTCCTGACACCCCTTGAGTTAAGGTTAAGGACAATTAAATAGGTAACAATTTGAATAAATGTTGCCCAATTTGAACCCAACCACTGTTGTCTTGTCTCTTATTTCGGGGTTGGGCAGGCAAATTTCCTTTCCTGCAGAATAATACAACGGCAACTGCCTCATTACACTGATTTTCTTTTTAAATTGAAGCTTGAGATGCGTTGTTGCATCCCTCTCGACAACCAGCTAGCCTATTTGCACTTGTCCTGCCTGCCTCTGTGTTAACATGAAAGATTTATTTAGCAAAGGGGAAAAACATTTTAAGAAACTGCCAAACTTTTGGTGGAAAAAGAAATGTTTCCTTACTTCTTTCACTGAAATAGGGAAATCTCATGGGCAGTTGCCTTTACCTCTCAAGTCTGCTGATCTTATTGAAAAAAAAAGAACAAAATTTGTTTCCAACCTTGCTTTCTATGCCAAGAGTAACAAGCAGAACCTGTCAGACCCCAGCCTGGTCCCCAACCCGATTCCTTAGCCAAACCAGACCAAAGCCATGTTGTTTCTGAATTCTCAGCTAGGCCAGAAAAGCAGCTTCTGCAAGGGCCTCCAGTTCAATCCTCGTTCAAGGTCAGGCAAGACTCAGCTCCATCCCGAGCCGATAAGCAGCGCTGAGAAAGTGGAGGTGAGTTAACTCCTTTTCGCCCAGGTGCAGGCCCTAATGAGATCACATACCATTCTGATACGGGAGGCTTGAGAAGGCCCAGCTGAAGAGCAGCTCGTGAGACCAAGTTCCGACGCACCTTTGCGTCATAAGGATCAAAGCCTCTGGGACCTATAAGAGTTAGTTCTGAGAGATGGTTGCCATCTCTCGTCAATGTTTGGATTCAAGCCTTGTCTTCACGGAACCTTGCCTAGGGCCAGCGGCCTTCCAGCCATTGAACTCTATCTGCCAAGCCTTGTGCCAAGAACATACCTGTGGATTAGCCCATTGGGGTTGCTTTTGGACTATTGCTTTGCAATACTCTGGTGCTTGGAAGCATCAAAGGACTATATCTCTATTTTCGTTACTCTATCCATTTATTCTAAACTAGCTGAACCCGGCACGCGTTGCTGTGCCCTATTTAGGAGATGTGTGGAAGTCTGGGTATGTATGGGTTGGTTTTGATGTGACTATGTGTTTTGTGTGTGTTTTTATGTGTCTGTTTGGGTGTATATATGTGTGTGTATGTGTGTGGGTAGGTGGTTGGTTGTTGTTGTACTTCCCTGCCGAAAGGGGTGAAGGAAGGGATAGGTTATTCATAGCCACTTGATGGAAGGGTTGGTGAAAGGGATGGATCATCCACACCTTCTTGGTGGAAAGGTTGTTGAAAAGAAGGAATCACCCATAGCTTCTTCAGGAAGTGGTTGGTGGAAGGGATAGGTCCTCTACAGCTTCTTCGTGGAAGAGTTAGTCACCTCCTTGCCTTTCTCCGTGGTCCCTGGCCGCGTGGGTTGTGTCCGGGAACGCTTTGGAGGCTGGGAGTCGGAGGAGGAGGTGGATAAAGGCATGGGACTTCAGTTTCCAGAAAGCTCCGCCCCTGTTTCCCAGTGAGAGGCGCGGAGCCTTCTGGAAGGTGTAGTTCCTTGTCTGTAATCGTCTCCTCCGTCGTTTCCCAGGCGCCCCATGGACCCTGGTTGCGCCGTGGGCGCCTCCGCCGCGTCCTTGCCTCCGGTAATGAACCGAGGCCAGGATGGCAGCCGTTGAGGAAAGCCAGGACGCGCGGAGAAGGCGGCCAGGGCGGTGCCCATGGGCGCCTTCTCCGCCCGCGCCCTTGCCCTCAGCGCCTGCCATCCTGGCCTGGGTTCAGAACCGAGCCAAGGACGCGGGCGGAGAAGGCGCCAGCGGTGCCCCCTGGCTTCTCCGCCAGCGTCTTTCCTTGGCGGCTGCCATCCTGGGCTGGGTCCAGAACCGGATGGCAGCCACCAAGGAAGGGTAAGGACGCGGCAGAGAAGGCGGCCAGGGCGCCGCCGTGGGCGCCTTCTCCGCCGCGTCCTTGGCTCTGGCTCTGAACCCAGGCCAGGATGGCAGCCGCTGAGGGAAGGCAAGGACGTGGCGGAGAAGGCGCCATGGGCACCGCCCTGGCCGCCTTCCCGCCGCCCTGGCTTTCTCAGCGCCTGCCATCCTGGCCTGGGTTCAGTACCGGAGGCAAGGACGCGGCGGAGAAGGCTGCCAAGGTGGTGCCCAGGTGTCCCGGCTTGAGGAGCGGCCTGTTAGCGGCGGAGGAGGTGGGCATGGCGTCAGTGGCGCGGGTGGGGTAATGTCTTGGGGCATGGAGGTGGGGTGGGAGGGAGGAGGAGGAGGGGTGGGGCCAAGGGGAGGCAGGGTGGGAGGGTGTGTTGGAGTAGGAGGAGGGGCGGGGCGGGACTGCGGCCGCCACAGTTCGCCGCTTGTGCATGCGTGATAGGTTGTTTTTCGGGGTGTTTTAGAGGGTGGTGGGTTGTGTTTCGGGGTGTTTTTGTGGGCCCTATAGGGACCCCGTGGTATGGGTCAGTGGCCTGGCGATTTTCGTGGTTCTTGGACATGTAGTTTTCGCGCCTATTTGCCGGGTACCACGACCACTCTCTTTTTATATATATAGATAAAACATTTAACCGTGGCCGGTCTCAAGTGGTTTGCTGAGGGGTCCTTCAGGTCTAAGGTGCAACAGAACCACCTCCTAACATTTGGGACTACTGTACCTATCCAACCCTATCCAACCCAACAAGTATTGCAAGCGATTCAGACCTATTTCATTGTTGTCTCATCTTAGAAACTTTCAGTGGTATTGCAAAGACCACAGGTGACATATGCCCACCAGTTATAACAGGTATGACACTAAGCTAGAGTTTTACAGTTTATGGCCATAGGATATATCTTTTGTTTTACATGTCCATACCCAGGCACTGTGATAGCCATCCTGAGTTCCCCTCCAGAGGTCGAGAAGGATGGGGTATAAATGTTTTAACTAAATAGCCAACTGAGGGCACATCTACACTTGTCATTGACTCACTGGTGGCCAGTTAAGAGAGATCTCCTTGAGACCTCCCAGGCTTCCTTCTTTCGATGGCAAGGTGGTGCCTGCTTAGGTCCATCCGGGCACCCTATTGCCACATTCCTATTTTCTATCTCTGTCCTTCTCCCCCTTTCTTTCTTTGATGTTGTAGTGTCTGTTTGTTGTTTACTGTTTTGTTATGCCAGACTTGTGAACCGCTCCGAGCCCTCGGGGAGTGGCGGTGATAGAAGTTTGAATTAATAATAATAATAATAATAATTGATAAATAGGATGCATGGTTTAAAAGGTGTATGAATGGGGCCTAATTAGGCTGAAAACACAATTCTAAAATTATTGAGGCCTAGAAAACAGGAACTAAAATTAAAAGGTTCTGAATTGCTGAGATTGATAAGAACTGTGGCAATGATTAACTGTTGAACAATATGTTTACATTAGAATCATATAATCATAGAATTGGAAGAGACTTCGCGAGCCATCCAGTCCAACCCCCTGTGAAGAAGTAGGAAAATCACATTCAAAGCACCCCGTCTTTAAGTTAAGGAAATGTTTATAGGGTTCTTTCCAGTAAGAAGGAAGTCAACACAAAACTCCTTAAGTTTACCAACACCAATTACGAACAGTCAATATCTGTCCAAGAAACTGATATGATGCCAGGATGTTTCAGGCTGGAAAAATCATCTATCATTCATTTACAACTATGGAACAACATCAGGAAAAAAAATGTTGCAATATAAGAAACCTTATTGTATTATATGGGTGCACCAAACCAGGAGAGAGAGCATGCAGGAGGGATGGTTCCTGGGCGGGGGGGTCCTATCGGGGTGGTGACTGGGAGGGAAGATGCGGAAAGGGAGACCCAAAAATATGGATTCGCCTAGAATTTGTGATGGACCTAAACCACTAATTCGACCTGGAAGAGAGCGTCATAAAATTCCACCCGCCAAAAATTTGTGCAAGAACTCTGATAAATTTAAATCTGGCTCTGACAAAGCTAAGCTGAGTACCCAGGAAGGCGGGTCTCCCCCGGTTGAAAGTGGTGCTGTTCAATGCCAGGTCAGGGCAATGGTAAAACATCAACAATACAAGATCTAATTCTTGAAGAACAAGCTGACCTGGCCTGTATAACGGAGACCTGGCTGGACGAGGCTGGGGGTTAATCTCTCCCAGCTCTGCCCACCGGGTTACTCCGCGACAGCACCAAGCGAGACCGGGGGCGGGAGGGGGACTCGCAATAGTCTATAAGGATTCCATCCCCCTGACCAGGTGCCCCATCTCACAGTCAGCCA
>JARBWK010003438.1:0-12372 GCA_030556195.1 Anolis apletophallus | reverse complement strand
TTCTTCCAGCACGCTTTTTGCAAGGCTAGCAGGCCTCAAGGTTGTAGCACTTAGGGACGTGCATCACCCTTCAAGTCTGAGTTGTGTCTTCCTTTCACTAATCAGGAAGGCAGTTAGAGGCATCAAGACCTGCCATCCAGGTCTATTTTGCCTTTCCTTGTGTGTGTGTGTGTGTGTGTGTGTGTGTGTGTGTGTGTGTGTGAGGTGTGACTGATAAACTGCAAGTTGCTTATGGTGAGAGAATTGGCTGCCTGCAAGGACATTGCAGGGGACACCCGGATGTTTTACCATCCTTGTGTGAGGCTACTCGCATGTCCTTAAGATGAGCTGAGCTGACAGAAGGGAGCTCAACCCACTCAGATTTTAACTGCTAACCTGTCAGTCAGCAAGTCCTGCTGGCACAAGGGTTAAACCCACTGTGCTACCAGGGGCCATGTCACACTTCAGCTTGGTTCCGGTGAACAAACCGCCGCCATGTCCTTAACAAGCAGGCAGAGAGGCCAAAGCCAGTCTCCGCCATTTCCTCTACAGGGCCTAGCCGGTCAGGAAAAAGGCAGCACGGCCCTTTTCTCACAGAGATAACAGCACCTGAGCTGAGCTCGCTCCCAGCCTCCCTTTTCCACAGCTGTCCCTGCTAACGAGGTGGGAATTCCAGAAGTCTGCAGATAGGAGGGAAGCAAAAGACTCCCTTTCTGTTCCCGTGGGAAAGCCCCGGAGAAGCCATCGCATTGCAGAGCAAGGCAGCTCAAAACCTATAAAGGTCCAAGCTGGACTACAGTTCCCATCTCGTGCCAACTTTTGATCTACCCTGCTAAGCTCCACTGAGGGGACCAGAGAGGTCTTCCTGCCGTGGGGACCTTGTTACCAAGTTGGGCTACCGGGAATTTGTGGCAATAAAGATACTTTATCCTTTGCAACTACCCGAGAATTTACATTGAATTTCCAAGAGACTGAACTTTGATACTTTATTGCTTCAAGTTTGAATCTTATTCTTTGCCTTTTCTAATTATTCATTCTAAATAAAGCAATTGACCGCAGAAACTGTGTCGAGTATAAGCCATTACTATCCAGTCAAGCCTAGGGTACAATAGCTGATAGTATAAGATCCTTCACTATGCTGATCTGGGGGTAACTCACATTTGCATTGCTATGGTAGTTGTATCAACATCATTCATCTGTGAAAGATGGCAACGTGTAGTAAAATCTTTGCTTATTGGCTTTTTGAGTAAAACAAGAGGCACGATGGCTGTTTCTAAAATCCCAGGGAATCATGGGATACATAGGAAGCACCAACTGTCACAATCGCCGACTTAGAACTGCCCCTTTAACACACACACGGAGACGTAGCAAAGGCTAACTACTTTATTGAGTATATAAAAACAGTCCCAAAGGGTAAATAGTCCAATACAAGCAAGTGTTCAAAGTATTAAGCAAGTAGTCCAAAGTAACGAGCAAATAGCTTTGAAGTTACGGCAAGGCTCCGCAAACCAATGCGATCAGAAACAGGCACGGTCTTCGCAAACCAATGCGAATCAAGAAACAGGGCGAGGTGCCGCAAAACCACCGCGGCTCAGGAAACAAGGGCAAAGGCAAGGCTTTGATGACCACTGTTGGCTTGTGGTCCCACTCGCTCGCGCCTATTCAGTATAGACGCGGGCCGGAGAACTGAGGATCAGTTCCCACGGGCCGTTTCTAATCCTCGGCCTGGACCCCGACGCTCGAGGGCCCGGCGCCTCCAGTCTCTCCTTTCCGCACGGTGACGGTCTAGGGACAGATGCCAGCACCTCCTGCCCGCCTCTCTGTCCCTGCGCCTGTTATGAGAACGGCCCCACTCTTTCCAGCCTAGCATCGCCATCTTCCTGAGAAGCAGCCTCCCGAAGTTTCCCAGCCGCTAGCCTCCATTCCTGCTGCTCGGCCAGCCCTGGGAACCTCGGCCATTTGGGAATTCATAACTATCTCCGCTATTCGCTTCGCTGCCCTCCCACTCCGGTCCGCCTCTTCCCCGGAGAATGCTCCCACTCAAGATCCCAGGCTAAACTCTCTACAGGTGAACTGGGCAAAGGCACGGCTGACCAATCTTGCTCAAATTTCCAACTCATCCTCCCCGAGTCCCCTTTCAGCCTGTGCGGTCCCCACGCCAACGGGACCCCCGTGCGCCACCCTCCGTGGCACGGGCGGGCCCATGGGTGCTACACTATCCCCCTCAGGGCCCCCTGCCGCCCCGCTTGGGCTTGTCAGGGATACTTGCGGAAGCGAGCCACCAACTCGGGCGTGAACATCTCGAGCCTTGACCCAAGCATGTTCTTCCGGGCCAAAACCCTTCCAGTCAATAGTACTCCAACTTCCTGTAACGGAGGCGGGCATCCAAGATGTCCTGCACTCAACCCTCCCTCCCGCATCACAGGGGGGAGAGGCGTTGCGCCACGTCAGGCCGCACCCCTTCGCCGGGCGGAGCAACGAACGATGAAACACCGGGTGAGCTTCATGTCCTCTGGGAGTTGTAGCTTGAAGGAAACAGGCCCCACCTTTCTCCAAAACCTTGTAGGGACCCAAAATTCAAGGTCCAGCTTGCGGCTGGGTCGCTGCGTGCAAATTCTGTGGACAGCCAAACTTTCCCCACAAGGGATGTCAGGACCCTCCTGGCGCCGCCGATCAGCCATTCGCTGTAGTCAGCCGCCTGGTCCAATTGAGTACGTAGCAAGTCTTGGAGTGCAGTGAGCTCTCGAAGCCAATCCTAGCCTTCTGAAACATCTCCGACGGGTCCACCGCGGATAGAACCGAGGGTGGTGTCCGTAGCTAGCAAAGAAAGGAGTCTTTGATGGGATTCCTGCGCGTTGTTGTAAGCAAACTCTGCCAGGGACAACAAGGACGCCCAATTGTTTTGCTGATAGTTGACATAGCAGCGCAGGTACTGCCCAAGGTGGCATTGACCCTCGGTCTGGCCATCGGTCTGCGGGTGATGAGCCGTGGACATCCGTATCAATCCCAGCAGCTTCTGGACGGCCTTCCAGAACTGGGAAGTGAATTGGGTGCCCCGGTCAGTCACCAGGCTCTGTGGAAGTCCATGCAGCCGAAACACATGTTGCACAAACATATCAGCAGTCTCTTTGGCAGTAGGCACCCCCACACAGGGGATGAAGTGACCCATCTTGGTGAAAAACAGTCCACCACTTCCACCAGTATCGTGGTGAAGCCCTTGGACTTGGGGAGGTCGGTGATGAAATCGCCGAAATCATCTTCCAAGGGGCAGAGGGGGTCGGAAGCGGCTGGAGCAAACCGCCGGCTTGCCCCCTGGTTCTTAGCCCGATGACACACAGGCAGGATCCCACATAGTCCTCCACATCCTCCGCACTTTAAGCCACCAAAGTCCCCTGTGAGGACCAGTTGGAGAGTCTTGAAGAGCTTCCAAAATGGCCTGCGGCCCGGCTATATCGTGGCAAAGCTGAGAATGTCCTCCGCTCGCCCAGGGGAAACATAGACAGAGTCCCGTGGTAAAAGTACCTGCTTCTTACCTGGAAAGGGGCTAGCCCCTTGGTCAGTTGCTCCTGCACCCACGGGTCGGTCCGCTGGCGAGCCTGACACGCACACTCATGGGTCTCTTTGTCACCAGGGGCTGGCGGAGCCACCGGAGGGTTGACAGGAAGCGCCCGAGCAGCCGCAAAGTTCTCCGCTTTAAGCAACCGGGCCTCGGACGGCCCGTCGCCCTCACGAACATACTCCGGCTTTCGGACAGCGATCAGCTTGCTTGGTCTGCTTGGGGGTCACATAGTGAATGCGGAAATTGAATCGCTCAAAGAACAGGGACCATCTCTGTTGCCTCTGGTTCAATTTGCGCTGGGACTTCAGATGCCCAGTTCCGGTGGTCGGTGTGCACCTCCACCGGGAACTTGGCCCCTTCAAGCAGGTGTCTCCAGACTTCAAACGCCACCTTGATGGCCAAAAGTTCCTTCTCCCAAATGGTGTAGTTCTTTTCCGGAGCCGTCAGCTGCCGGGAGTAGTAGGCACAGGGTAACAAGTCCGTCCCCTGAGGCTGTAACAGGATCGCTCCCACCGCCACATCCGGAAGCATCGGCCTGACGATGAAAGGAGTGGGGGGTTGGGGTGTTGCAAAGCGGCTGAGTGGTGAACAGCTGCTTCAACTTGCGAAACCCCACATCGGCCTCCGGAGTCCACCGGTACGGCACCTTTCCCCGCAAACTCTGGGTGATCGGATCAGCCCACTTGG
The DNA here is from genome assembly GCA_030556195.1 of Anolis apletophallus. Classification (NCBI taxonomy): domain Eukaryota; kingdom Metazoa; phylum Chordata; class Lepidosauria; order Squamata; family Anolidae; genus Anolis; species Anolis apletophallus. Next base: position 8,147 of record JARBWK010003438.1, on the reverse strand, counting down.
CAAAGTCAGGAATGAACTTTCTGTAGTAGTTGGCAAAGCCCAGGAATCTTTGAATGTCTTTTCTTGCTAGCAGGGGGTGCCTAGTCAACCACGGCTTGGACCTTTGGTGTCATCCATGGCAATGCCCGTAGGTGAGATACGGTAGCCCAGAAAGTCCACTTCACGCAAGCCGAAAGCACATTTCTCCAGCTTGGCGTAGAGCCCATGAGCCCGCAGTCTCTGGAGCACTTCCTTGACATGGCGATCATGGGCCGCCTGATCCGAGAGAAAATCAGCAGGTCGCTCAGGTAGACCGCCAGGTAGCGGTCCAACAGGTCTCGGAAAATGTCATTCATGAAATGTTGAAACAGGCAGGGGCGTTGCACAAACCGAATCCCATCACCAGGTATTCAAAACTTCCCCACTTGGTCTGGAAGGCCGTCTTCCATTCATCACCCTGGCGAATCCGGACAAGGCTGTAAGCCCCCTCAGGTCCAGTTTAGTGAACACCTTAGCCCCCGCATCCGCTCCAAGAGCTCGGGGATCAAGGGCAGGGGATAGCGGTTCCGATCGTGATCTTGTTGAGTTCCCTGTAGTCATCATTGCACAGTCAGAACTCCCCGATTTCTTCTTGACGAAAAGAATCGGAGCCCCAGCCGGGATTGGGAGGGCCGAATGAACCCTCCCTTCCGCAGATTCTCATTCAGGAAATCTCGGAGAGCCTGTTGCTCTGGTTCCGAGAGAGGGTAGAGTCTTCCCCGCGGATCAAACCCCGGTTGCAGTTCAATGGCACAGTCATAGGGCCGGTGCGAGGCAAGCTGCCGCCTCTTTCTCACTGAAGACATCCCAAAATCCAGCATACTTTGGGCAGGGTAGCCACATTCTCCACTTCTTGGGCCAGGCACGCCCGGGCCGCCGTGCAGTGGCCCTGGCAATGGTCCGAAGAAAAATTAGCTGCCTCTAGCCCAGGAGATCTGGGGTCGGGAGCGAGCCACACAATGCCCAGGACAATGGGGAAATCTGGGAGCTTGGTCACAAGGAAAGAAATGTCCTCTTTATGGGGAGCTAGTCCACATCCTGGTAGAGCCGTGATACTGAGTTACAGCCCCTGTTTTCAGGACTCTCCCATCGATGGTTTGACGCCTTTGGGCTCTTGGAGATCAAGAAAATTTAATCCGGCAGACTTGGCATAGTCCGCATCGATGAAGTTGTTGGTTGCTCCCGAGTCAATCATGGCATGGACCATCATCGGCCCCGTCTCGGGCGACCACACACTGACCCGTTACAAGGAACAATTGTCCAGTCTTGGGTTCAGGGGGAGGTTAGCGGCGGGCCGAGTGAGCGAACCCTCTACACCCGGCCGGTCCCTTCCCCCCGCCGCCTGAATGGCTTCTTCGGGCTCTGGGGCCCCTCCGAGGGCGGCAGAGGCCCGAGGGGTCTTGCCACGCGGTTTCTGGGGGCACTCCTTAGAAAAATGTCCAGCCCCCCCGCAGTACCAGCACAAGTTGAGGCGCTGACGCCGTGCCTTCTCCGCCTGGTCTACTTTGGGCCGAACTGTACCCAACTGCATGGGCCCGGTCATCGGGCCGGCCGGCACTGGCAATTGCCGGGGCTGAAACTGTCCAGCCCCTTCCGTCCGCGCCACTGGTTACTCCATCACGCCCTGGTCCCACCGCCTCCTGGTCTGCAGTCCCGCTCCATACGAAGGCTCAAGGTGATGGCGGCCTCAGATCCGCGGACCGAGGATGTTTTATCATCTCCTGTTGCAGTTCTGACGGCAGTCCCGCAATGTAGTGAGACCGCAACGCCGGCAGACCCCACTGCGTCTGGGAAGCCAGAAATCGAAAACGGGAGATGTACTGGGACAGGGAGAGATCCTTACTACCAGCCGGGCCAGATCCCTCTCAGCGAGTCCTCATTCACCGGGGCCCCCATGTTGCCCTGATTGCATCCAGGAAAGCCCGCAGCGTGTTGGTATAGGGGACTGCGCCCGGATCAACGCGGTGGCCCACGCGGCCGCTGTCCCTTCCAGCAGATTGAAAACAAAACCACCTGGGCTCGATCGTTGGCGAACTCGTTGGGGCGTTGCTCCAAATAAAGTTCCACTTGGCAAACAAAACCTCCACCTGGGCCGGATTGCCACTGAAGCGGCCGGGTGGGCTCACCCCGGGTGCCGTCCGGCCCGGGTCCGCAGCTCACCCAATTCTCGTTGCATCTCTTGCACCTGGGCATCGGTCAGGTTAGCCATGGCGACAGTGGGGACGATGGGAGCCTGGAGTGCGCTGTCGGCGAAATTCCTGAGTACGTCCCGTGGTGCGAAAGGGGTTCGAGGAGTTCTCCGGCCAACTGTCACAATCGCCGACTTAGAACTGCCCCTTTAACACACACACGGAGACGTAGCAAAAGGCTAACTACTTTATTGAGTATATAAAACAGTCCCAAAGGGTAAATAGTCCAATAATAAGCAAGTGTTCAAAGTATTAAGCAAGTAGTCCAAAGTAACGTAGCAAATAGCTTGAAGCGTTGCAAGGCTCCATAAACCAATGCGGATCAGGAACAGGGCACGGTTTCGCAAACCAATGCGAATCAAGAAACAGGGCGAGGTGCCGCAAAACCACTGCGCTCAGGAAACAAGGCAAAGGCAAGGCAAGGCTTGATGACCACTGTTGGCTTGTGGTCCCACTCGCTCGCGCCTATTCAGTATAGACGTGGCCGGAGAACTGAGGATCAGTTCCCACGGGGCCGTTTCTCCCACCTCGGCCTGGACCCCGACGATCTAGGCCCGGCGCCTCCAGTCTCTACTTTCGAACGGTGACGGTCTAGGGACAGATGCCAGCTCCTCCTGCCCTCCTCTATGTCCCTGCGCCTGTTATGAGAACGGCCCCACTCTTCCAGCCTAGTATCGCTATCTTCCTGAGAAGCAGCCTCCCCCGAAGTTTCCCAGCCGCTAGCCTCCATCTGCTGCTCGGCCAGCTCCTGGGAACCTCGGCCATTTGGGAATTCATAACTATCTCCGCTATCTGCTTCGCTGCCTCCCATCTCCACCTGGTCCGCTCCTTCCCGGAGAATGCTCCCACTCAAGATCCCAGGCTAAACTCTCTACAGGTGAACTGGGCAAAGGCACGGCTGACCAATCTTGCTCTGGGCCTTCCAACTCATCCTCCGAGTCCCTTTCAGCCTGTGCGGGTCCCAATGCCAACGGGACCCCCGGTGCGTCACCCCTCCCCCCCGTGGCACGGGCGGGCCCATGGGTGCTACACCAACAAATAATGAAGCACCATTCAGGGCTGCCCAGTAGGCCTGTTTGATCAAGGGAAAAAATGGTGCAAAACTCGTTGTGGATGTAAGGGGTGCTGGCAGTTCGAATCTAAATGACTTCCAAAATTCCCCGAAAAATTGTGAAAATTTTACGAATTTTTCGGAAATTTCGGGATGGCTTTGTTAATGGCAGACATGCATGAGCAGTAAGAAAGAAGCAGCACTGGTTAAACACCCAGTTTGACGCAGATGTGCTTCCTCTCCATGTCTCGCCCCCAGGTCTAACGCGGAGGGAAGCACATCCGCATCAAACAATTCCTTTCCGAAAATGGCGCGGTGGCTTCAAATGGCAAATTCTCTTCCGGGTTGCTTACATCCGAATTCATTCTGATTTTAGGAGCATTCCGATGAACCTATCCAGGCCTACTGCCCAGCTGTATTTGCAGTGGTTGCCTGTCAGATCCCACATAAACAACTGAGACCTAAATACAGACATCCGTCCACATTCCCTGGATTTAGGAGCACAGGACTTCATCCAAAGCAAAAACCTCAAAGAATACCTCCCTTGGGATCTCTAGGTTCTCCAGCATGATTCCATAGTCAACTTCAGCTTTAGGTGGACCATAAATTTGAACTGGGGGACTTCCAAGATCCCTGAAGTGGTGTTCCTTCTATGAATTTCTAGATCGGATTGCTGTGAGTTTTCTGGGCTGTCTGGCCATGTTTCAGAAGCATTCTCTCCTGACATTTTTCCCACATCAATGGCAAACATTCTCAGAGGTGGTGATGTCTGTCAGAAACTAGGCAAGTGAGTGGAATGTCCAGAATGGGAGAAAGAACTCTTGTCTGCTTGAGGCAAATGTGAATGTTGCAATTGGCCACACTGATTAGCATTTAATGGTCTTGCAGCTTCAAAGCATGGCTGGTTGCTGTCTGGGGGGTGTTGTTTGTTAGAAGGTATTAGCTGGCCCTGATTGTTTCTTGTCTGGAATTCCCCTGTTTTTGGATGTTGCACTTTATTTACTGTCCTGATTTTAGAGTTTTTAAAATACTAGTCACCAGATTTTGTTCATTTTCCTGGTTTCCTCCTTTCTGTTGAAATTGTCCACATGCTTATGGATTTCAATGGCTTCTCTGTGTAGTCTGGCATGTCGGATGTTAGAGTAGTCCTGCATTTCTGTGTTCTCAAATAATATGCTGTGTCCAGGCTTCTAGGCCCCTTAACATGACACTATAGTCAGCTTCTAGCACACGTTGACCATAGAGTCATACTGGAGGCCCTAGAGATTCTTTGACAGAACATTTTAATCAAATCTGGGTATTCTCACAAAACGGAAAACCTCAAAGAATACCTCTGTTAATCTTCCAGCATACCCTGCAGTCAGTTGCAGCTTTCTTCCATCAGCCCACTTTTGGTTGGGATTGAATGTTTATTTTAAGCTTTTCTATTGAATTTATATTTGAATTGTGCAATTATTATGTCATATTTGTTACAGTATGTTTAAATTGATATGTTAATTGTTTAAATTTCTATGTTATGTTTATTATATGTAATAAACATATATTTATTATATACGCCACATCCTGCTGTGCAGCAGCTGCAGAGCTGTTTTAGCAGGAAGTCAGCCTGAAAAAAACGGATGTCCTCTACCACCCTGCATCACAGGAAGAACACCATCATCCCCACGTCAGTATAGGCAAATCTGTGCTAAGTCCGTTCAGCAGTTCACCTACCTGGGAAGCATCATCTCTTCAGATGCCAAGATTGACAAAGAGATAGATCACAGATTATCAGAGGCATAGAGTGCATTTGGAAGGCTTCACAAAGGAGTCTGGAGCAAGAAGCACCTGAGGCAAAGCACCAAAATCAGTGTGTACAGAGCTATCATACTGTCTATTCTCCTATATGGGTCTGAAACATGGGTAACCCTATCGCCAACACCTACGACCTCAAACACTTTCATCAGTGCTGTCTTCGCACAATCCTAAATATACACTGGACCGACTATGTGACTAATGTTGCTGTCCTTGAGCAAGCAGGGATCACCAGCATTGAGGCCATGCTATTGAGAACACAGCTGCGCTGGGCAGGGCACATCTCTAGGATGGAGGACCACTGCCTCCCTAAGATACTACTCTATGGTGAACTCGCTATGGGTCAGCGCAAGAGAGGCACCCCCAAAGAGATATAAGGACTCCTGAAAACAACATCTCAGGCTCAGCCAGATTGATCACCAACAATGGTCCACCCTGGTCTCACATCGGAGGCATGGAGATGCACTATCCACAATGCTGCGGCCTCTTTCGAGAAGACACGCCAAATGGGTCTCGAAGAGAAACGACAACGCAGAAAGAACCGCAACTTGGAAACAACATCACCCAAGGAGACTTTCTGCTGTGCTTTCTGCAACCGAACTTCCCTATCTCAGATTGGCCTTTTTAGTCATCAACACGCTTGTAAAAAGCGTGGGAATGAGTCCTTCCTAAGAATCTTCGTTCAAGTAATGCCGAGAGAGATTATATGTAATGCAGCATTGTATGCCATGGATTGTAAGCCGCCCTGAGTCCTCCACTGGGGTGAGAAGGGCAGGGTATAATAATAATAATAATAATAATAATAATAATAACAACAACAACAACAACAACAACAATAATAAAAAATAATAATTAAGTTGACCATAGAATTGGATTGGAAGATCCAGAAATACCTGAAGAGGTGTCCTCTCTATGAATGTTTAGGCCTGCCAGAATCACAGAATCAAGCTGGTCAACTTACAGATTCTTAGAGAGGGCACTTTTATCAAACCTGTGCATAATCAAATCTGCAGAAGTCAAATCCGAAAAATGTGGAAGGCAGACTATAGATGGAATATTTAGATATTCCGCCATGATGCTGAACAACACATAGGTAGCAAATTTATTTACAAAGGTTTCCTGTGGTGGCAAATGTACGGCATTTCTAGTTTACAAGAATCTAAGAGGATACTGTTTTGCTCAGACCAACTATCCTAGAGCTCAGCATCTCTCTTCTTCTGTGTGCTGCTTATAGTAACAAGATTTGATGCAAACCCATGAAAAAAATACTGCACACTAAGTAATGACAGCAACAAGAAAAGAAAGGGCTTCATATATACAGCAGTAGAGTCTCACCTGGTAGTAATGAACCAAGGAACAAAGACCTTACGATCAAAGGAAGACAGTATAATGAAAATGTCAACCTCCGTGTGCAGCAACAAGGTGAAAGGCAAATTCTATGCTCAGGATTTTTGAGAAAGAAGCAAAAAAATATAGGCAGTTGTTTTGGGAGGGATCCCTTATATGTAACCATTTGAGAAAGGGATATAATACAGGAGATAAATATACAGGAAAAAATCTTCCCAAATAAATCTTACACAGTCCCATGATACAAAACCATTAGAGAAATAAAAATAACAACAACAATAATAATAATAGCAACAATAACAATATTTATTTATACCCCGCCACCATCTCCCCAGCGGGGACTCAGGGCAGCTTACATGAGGCCGAGCCCAGCATAACATACCATACAATAATACAAAACAAAGCACAAACAGCAACACAATGAGGCAAGAAATCAAAAGTGTACCAAACAAAATAAAACAGTACAAAAATCATTCAAACACAGTAACAATAGACGGGCCACATATATAAGATAAAATATTAAAATATTAAAAACCCATGGTGTGATAGAGGTGGAGCATACATCTTTAAGGAGAGATTCATAAAGCATGGAATCCTATAGTTAGGCCTTCTAGTAGTGGGGAGAATTATATTCTATAGGGATAAGGATTGAACGTGAGTTTAATCACCAAATGCAGAATAGAAAACCCAGGTTTTGAGATCTTTTTTGAAGGTTACTAAAGTGGGGGCTTTCCTAATCTCAGTCAGTAATGTGTCCCAATTGAGATCTTTTACACAGGCGCTCAAGACTTGGCTTTTTGGCTGTGAATTTAACTTGTAATCAGATCTAACTGTCAAATGAAGATATGCATTGCTCGATGTGCTTCACCATTAGCTCTGCTCCTTCCATAGTCCACCACTATAATTAATGCACATTTCCTTGGGCATGGGATTCCCAGAAGAACCTTCAAAGATCCGCTGGAAAAGGAATCAGCTGTCTCCTTTAAGTGTATGCCTAGAAACTCTGTGTACTTCTCAGTGTTGGGGAGAAATGCCATCATAAAAATAGCTTGATTAGAGAAGCATTCCATATAATTCCCATCAGATGAATTGAAAATAGTGCTAACATTAAATCAGGCCTAGTTCTGCTCCTTCCTTTCATCCTGGGCTAAAAAGTAGCTGGCAAGAGGCAGCTCTCCAAACGTTTATGTTCTTCGCGCCATGTCGATAGCATCACATTTCTTCCTGTGCTAATAATATTTCCAAATCCACCCCAAAACAATTAGCTTAATCCAATTAGAGAGACCCAAGACAATATTTCTTAATCCAATCTTGTGATTTAGTCTGTAGTCCTATTCCAGAGTTCATTCTTAGTTTAAACTCTTCATGGAAAGAGATATATATAACGTTATTATTTCCCTGTGGTTTTTCTGGCTTTAGAAACATTGGTGCAGGAGAAAGTAGAAGATATAGCTATTAGGGCTAGAAAGAGGGTTGATGATATATATATGTAGGATGAGGAGAATTTTAGACTAATGAGAATCTTGACAGTTTGAGAGTTATTTTGCACAAAATTCACACTTGGTTTGTGGGGCTAAACAGTAGTTGTTGTGTGCAAGGTGTTACATCTTCTGTGCAGAAAAAATGACACTTTAGTCGTAAACATTATTTTCTTTGCAAAAGGACTGTTTCCTCTATTTTGTAAAATGATTTCTGAAGAAAAATAGAAATACTGTATTTTCCGGCATACAAGACGACTGGGCATATAA
>JARBWK010003437.1:0-12377 GCA_030556195.1 Anolis apletophallus | reverse complement strand
GCATAACGATCATAACTGTAACGATCTGGATGAGGTGACCAAATTGGAATTGAATCCAGACAAGACAGAGGTATCCCCTGGTTAGTTGTAAGGCCAAACAGGATATAGGGTTACAGCTTGTGTTGTATCAGGGCTACACTCCCATGAAGACACGGGTTCACAGCTTGGGGTGATCCTGGATTAATTGGTGAGCCTGGAACCCCAGGTCTCGACGGTGGCCAGGGGAGCTTTTGCACAATTAAAAACTTGAGCGCCAGTTGCACCCATACCATGGGAAGTCAGACTTGTCCATGGTGGTCCATGCTTTTGTTACATCCCAAATAGACTACTGCAACACACTCTATGTAGGGTTGTCTGAAGACTGTTCGAAGCTCCAAGATGGCAGCCAGATTCCTCACTGGTGCAGTGTACAGGGTCACACAACCTCCTGTTACGCCAGCTCCACTGGCTGCTAATCTGCTATTGAGCACATTTCAAAGTGATGGCTTTAGCCTATAAAGTCCTAAAGGGTTACAGCCCATCTTACATGTCCAAGCACATTTCCCCCTATGAATCGCCTTGGAGATTAAGATCTTCTGGGGAGGCCATCTCTCGGTCCCATCTACTTCACAGGCATGGTTGGTGGGGATGAGAGACAGGGCCTTCTCAGTGGTGGCCCATCAACTCTGGAACTCACTCTCCAATGAAATTAGATCAGTCCACTTCTTTGTTGTTGTTGTTTATTAATTCAGTCGCTTCTGACTCTTTGTGACCTCATGGACAAACCCATGCCAGAGCTCCTTACCACCCCCAGCTCCTTCAGGATCAAGCCAGTTACTTCAAGGATACTATCCATCCATCTTGCCCTTGGTCAGCCCCTCTTCTTTTTCCTTCCATTTTCCCCAGCATCATTGTCTTCTCTAGGCTTTCCTGTCTCCTTATGATGTGGCCAAAGTACTTCATCTTTGCCTCTAATATCCTTCCCTCCAGTGAGCAGTCGGGCTTTATTTCCTGAAGTATGGACTGGTTGGATCTTCTCGCGGTCCAAGACATTCTCAGAATTTTCCTCCAACACCTCGGTTCAAAAGTATCACTTCCTTCGCTCAACCTTGCTTATGGTCCAGCTCTCACATCCATAGGTTACTACAGGGAATGCCATTGCGACATGGCTATGGGACTAAGCCTTTGGGCAGTAAAGTAATGCAGTACAAGACATGAATAGGAAATAAAATGCAATTGACAATAGGAATAGCTTCAGATTACAGTTCTGGATTATGTGATTTTAATGTCATATTAAGATATGTTAATTATCTGTTTAAATGTCTGTTTATGTTCTATGTTTAATATGATTTTAATGATTTAATTTATAGTTGTATGTTATTGTTTTAGTTATTATACTTTGGTTTTGTATATATGTTGGCATTGAATCTTGCCATTACTTGATGTGCACTGCTTTGAGTCTCTGCAGGAGTGAGAAAGGTTTCAGACATTAAGTCTAGTTGTGTCCAACTCTGGGGGTGGTGCTCATCTCCATTTCTAATCTAAAGAGCCGACGTTGTCCATAGACACCTCAAAGGTCATGTGGCTGGCATGACTGCATGGAGTGGCGTGACCTACCCACCGGAGCGGTACCTATTGTTCTACTTACATTTGCATGTTTTCAAACTGCTAGGTTGGCAGAAGCTGGGGCTAACAGCAGGAGTAACTGTTGAAGGCACGAAAATATATTTTAGAACTGGACATGGAAAGAACTTTAATCAGGAATATAGGAGAAATATGGATATTATAATTTCTTTACTGAGAAGTTGCTGTATTTCATCATGTATTGTTTTCTAAATACTTACTTCTGTTTGCAGAAGTTGTTGTGGTGGAGAGAGGGGGGGGGGGAAGGAAAGAGATGGTGTACCTTTGGAGAGTGCCAGTTCTGCTATGGGAAAGCAGGATTCTGGTCACTTGCTCCTTTTCTCACGGAGTCATTCTACATTTGCAGGGAGTCAGTTTTTCTGCTGTAGGATCTGATCCTTGGCATTGTTCTTAAGGAAAGGAGATGCATTTCAGAAGTTTTGGAACTCTGTGTTGGCAAGCTGCAGCCAGGCCCGGATTAACACCTTTTGCCCCCTAGGCCACACTTTGGAATTACGCCCCCTTTAAGCCAACCTCTACCGCACCCCCCACCCACATCCTTTCGTCCCCCTTAGGGCCCTACATACAGCTATCCTAGTGTGGCCCCACTAGGTCCGCCACAGGAGTTTCCCTCTCGGCAGGCACTATGGATGCAGGCATGGGGGGGAGGAGTCTCCTCCCCGATGCCGGGGCTTGAGGCACTTGGCTCCTAATGTGTTGTAGTCAGCAGCTGTACCGATGCTGCACTTCTCTCCGATACCGGGGCTTGTCACGTTGGGCTTCTCTCCTGTACTGGGGTTTGCGATGTGCCGTGAGCTGGCAGTTGCGTTTTCTCTCTCCAGTAAGGAGGAGTCTCCTCCTTGTGTTGGAGGAGGAATACCAGCTTTCATGGTGTTAGGGCATGCGCAGACTGCGCAATGGAGTTTCCTGTACTTGCACTGAAGGAGCCAGCAAGTGGATGCTGTCGGCATCGAGGGAGTTTATTGTTCCTTCTGTCGACGTCGATGCCGACCTCTCAGCGGCTTTCGATACCGTTGACCACGGTATCCTTCTGGGTCGCCTTGCAGACATGGGGCTTGGGGGTACTGCTCTGCAGTGGCTCCAATCCTTCCTGGAAGGGCGTACCCAGAAGGTGTCATTGGGTGACACCTGTTCGGCTCCACAGCCGTTGTCCTGTGGAGTCCCTCAGGGTTCAGTTCTGTCCCCGATGTTGTTTAACATCTACATGAAACCGCTGGGAGAGATCATTCGGAGTTTCGGAGTCAGGTGTTATCTGTACGCAGATGACGTCCAGATCTGTCACTCCTTCCCACCTGTCACCAAGGAGGCTGTCCAGACTTTGAACCGGTGCTTGGCTGCTGTGTCGGACTGGATGAGGGCTAGCAAATTGAAACTAAATCCAGACAAGACAGAGGTCCTCCTGGTCAGTCGTAAGGCCGAACAGGGCATAGGGTTACAGCCTGTGTTGGATGGGGTTACACTCCCCTGAAGACGCAGGTTCGCAGCTTGGGAGTGATCCTGGACTCATCGCTGAGCCTGGAACCCCAGGTCTCAGTGGTGGCCAGGGAGCTTTTGCACAGTTGAGACTCGTGCGCCAGCTGCGCCCGTACCTTGGGAAGTCTGATCTGGCTACGGTCGTCCACGCTCTGGTCACATCCCGAATAGATTACTGCAACGCACTCTACGTGGGGCTGCCTTTGAAGACAGTTCGGAAATTGCAATTAGTCCAGCGGGCGGCAGCCAGATTACTAACGGGAGCTACATACAGGGAGCATACCACCCCCCCTGTTGTGTCAGCTCCACTGGCTGCCTGTCCAATTCCGGGCTCAATTCAAAGTGACCTTTAAAGCTCTATACGGTTCTGGCCAAGCTTACTTGTCCGAACACATCGGCCGTTACGTCCCACCCCATAACCTAAGATCATCCGGGGAGGCCCTGCTCTCGCTTCCGCCGACTTCTCAAATGCGGTTGGTGGGGACGAGGGACAAGGCCTTCTCGACGGTGGCTCCCCGCCTGTGGAATGCGCTCCCTATGGAGGTACGGTCCACCTCATCCCTCCTGGCATTCAGGAAAAAGGTAAAATCCTGGCTTTGGGACCAGGCGTTTGCACACCAGCACTAACAGCATGTTAGATGGGGATTTTAATGGAATGGATGAAGAGGGCCAATGTTTTTATGGAGTGAATATTGTTTTTAACTTGGAATGACTGTGTATGTTGCTGATGGAACTGTATTTTAATGTGTTTTAATGTATTTTAATTGTTGTGGGGTTTTGGGGTTTATACTGTATGATGTGGCATCGAATTGTGCCGTACTGTAAGCCGCTCTGAGTCCCCCCTCGGGGGTTGAGAAGAGCGGGGTAAAATCCTGAAATCCTGAAATAAATATATGTGAATGAATGCTGAGTAAAAATGTAATTCCCCTTTGTTTGTTAGCAAATGTAATTGTAGGTTGTGAATTCAATGTAGTTACATACGTAGAATCTGTATGTCCAATGTCATTCTGTAAAAGCTCTGATACCCTTTCTCATACTGGAAAATTGCAATAAAATAGCCTATGCTTTAAAGTTATTGAAAGGAAGCCCCTCGGATACTGGACCAGTGCCTGGCCACTGTGACGGTCTGGATGAGGAGGAACAAGCTGAGGATCAATCTTGACAAGACAGAGGTCCTCCAGGTCAGTCGTTTGTCTGACTGGGGTATTGGGTGGCAACCTGTGCTGGATGGGGTTGCACTCTGCCTGAAGTTACTGGTCCGCAGTTTGGGGGTCCTCCTGGATTGAGCGCTGACACTTGATGCTCAGTTGTCAGAGGGCCTTTGCACAGTTAAAACTCATGCACCAACTGCAATCATACCTCACGAAGTCTGACTTGACCATGGTGGTCCACGCCTTGGTTATCTCTAGACTGGATTACTGCAATGCACTCTACATGGGGCTACCCTTGAAGACGGCCCAGAAACTTCAACTTGTCCAGCGATCAGCAGCCAGATTAATAACTGGGGCAAGTTACAGGGAGCGGTCCACCCCCATTTAAAGAACTGCACTGGCTTCCATTTATTTTCTGGTCCCAATTCAAGGTACAGGTGATCACCTATAAAGCCCTAAACGGTTCGGGACCTGCCTACCTTTGTGACCGGATCTCCCTCCATGAACCAGCTCGAACCCTCCGCTCCTTGGAGGAGGCCCTCCTGTCGTCCCTGCCAGTCTCACAGATTCATCTGGGGGCACAAGGGAGAGGGTCTTCTTCTGTGGCTCCCCTTCTCTGGAACTCATTGCCCGGTGAGATTAGGAAAGCCCTCACTCTGGAGACCTTCAAAAAACACCTGAAAACCTGGCTTTTCTGCTGTGCCTTCGGAGAGTAATTATTTAATTTCTACCATTGCTCTCCTCAATGCCCCTGTTCTTGAGTCCATCCCTCCCCCCCATCATCGATTCCCCCCCATAAAGGATGCGATTCCGCTTATCTCACCCTGAGTTTTTAAAACTTTATATGTGTGCCTGCGGCCCGCCCTGTCTTTGTGATTTTAGATATCTAGTTGTATATTGTTTTTTATTTATATGTATGTATTTTTATTGTGTTTATTGCTGATGTATTAATTTTATTTTATTATAATTTGTTGTTTGGGCTTGGCCTCATGTGAGCCGCCCCGAGTCCCCATTGGGGAGATGGGGGTGGGGGGTACAAATAAAGATTATTATTATTATTATTGGTGTCAGAAATGGGATAACAACATTGGCATAAATTCCCACTAAATTTGAAACGTTTTGGCCAGTGTGAAAATACTTTCACTTGGTGCAACAGATTTGTTTTGCTGGGTTTTTAAAATAAAGAAAATCAAATTTTCTCTCTGTGTTTTGCACCTGAAATAATTATGTCTTTGAGATGTGAATCAGGAGGGAAAGACCGCACTACTAACTAGTTAAAGATTGACACCACAACTCTTGCATATTTTGCATGGATAGACAAATAAACACTTTTCATTCATGTATCTTTACTTGATATGTTTAACCTCAGCTCGAAAATAAATAGAGGTGTTAACCCCTCTTTCAAGAAGACCTCTCCCTCTTGTCTGGATGTGGTCACATGTTCACACATTTGCGAACATCACAGGAAAAGTACTGTTCTGCAGCAATAAGGTTCATTCGTCTTTGTGCAAATATAAGCTGGCGTTTTGTATTTTATTTTGTTCCTGTTGGAAATGTCTCCTATTTGTGTGCCTCAAAAAAGTATGTCAACCAAACTACCTCATTTAAAGTCATTTCTCCCACCATCAAAAAGAGCCTCCATTCCTTTAAGAGTAGGGAAATGTTGTTCTATCACCTTCCACAGAAAACATAAAAGCGGCAAAAATAATATTATTGCTTCAGAGCTTATTATTTATTTTCTCTGGATCTTTTTCAGGGTTTGGGGTCCTGCAAGTTAATGTGCACATAGTCTATGCCTCTTTTTTGCAGTCGTATGAAGAAAAACATCTGCCTGCTATCCTACAGCAAGGAAACAAAATCATGGCACAACTTTGCAAACAGAGTAATATGATCTAAGATCACGTTATTACCAGCATATTAACAAACGTTGTACCTCTTCATTAAGCAATGTTTGAACACTACTCTCCCAGCACAGCACAACACAGCAGGAGTCACTGAATTTAGCATATTTCTTGCCCTTCAGCCAAACAGAGAGAGGAGACCTCCAGCTGTTGTTGGACTGCAAATCCCATTAGCATTTCCCAGCATCACCAGTATGATGGCTGATGGGAACTGCTGTCTCACAATATCTGGAACACCACAAGTTCCTTATCCTTGTCACATAGATTGTTATGAACAACCAAAATAGCACATTTTGTGATGATGAGTCTCCTATAGCAGTGTTTCCCAACCAGTGTGCCGTGGCACACTAGTGTGCCGTGAGCGATCATCAGGTGTGCCGAGGGAAATTGGCACTCTTCGAACATAAGAACATAAGAACATAAGAAGAGCCATGCTGAATCGGGCCTCAGCCCATCTAGTCCAGCATTCTGTGTCACACAGTGGCCCACTAGTTGTACACAGGGATCTCTAGCAGAAAGGAGGGCAAAAGCCTCACCTGCTCCCGACCCCCCACAACCAGTACCCGGGGAAATCCTGCCTGCCTCCATCAACACAGAGGTGGCACTTGGATGTCCATTTCAGTAACTACTGATTCCCTTGGTATCCATGAATCTGTCTAATCCTGCCTTGAAGCTGTCCAGGCTGACAGCTGTCACAACCTCCTCTGGAAGTGAGTTCCATAACCCAATGACCCTCTGGGTGAAGAAATATTTCCTTTATTAGTTCTAACTTTTCCTACCTTGGAGCTTCAGGGAGTGCCCCCTAGTCCTAGTGTTGTGTGACAGAGAAAATATTTTTTCTCTATTCACCTTTTCTATCCCATGCATGATTTTATACACTTCGATCAAGTCACCTCTTAAACGCCATCTTTCAAGGCTGAAAAGACCAAGGCGTTGCAACCTGATTTCGTAAGGGAGCCGCTCCATCCCTTGGATCATTCTTGTTGCCCTTTTCTGTACCTTTTCCAGTTCCGTTATATCCTTCTTGAGGTGCGGTGACCAGAATTGTACACAGTACTCCAGATGTGGCCTCACCATAGATTTGTAGAGAGGCAATACAACATTTGACCCTATTTTCGATTCCCTTCCTGATCATGCCTAGCATAGAATTTGCTTTTTCACTGCTGCTGCGCTGGGTTGACATCTTCATTGAGCTGTCCACCAAAACCCCGAGATCCTTTTCCTGGTTTGTCTCGGAAAGCTTTGACCCCCATCAATTGGTATGTGTAGTTGGGGTTCTTTGCCCCGATGTGCATGACTTTACACTTGTTTAGGTTAAAATGCATTTGCCACTTTGTTGCCCATTCACTCAATTTCGAGATCTTTCTGGAGCTCTTTACAATCAGACATCTACTCTTCCCCCTCCTAGCAGCTCTTTCTCCCTCTTTCAGCACTGGGGGGGCGGGAGGAGAGAGGCAGCGATAGAGGCCACACACATCTATGAAACGTATAGTCTCTATACGTTTCATAGATCTGTGTGGCCTCTTTCTCTGCCTCCCTCCTCCCTCCGCAAAAGCAGAGCACTGGGTGGAAGTGATTGGGTCGGCGTTTTCACGTTGGCTTGGATTTCCCGCGAGAACAACCAAAGCCGGAAGCTCCACGTCGGTGAGTGAGCGAACCTGGGAGCATCGGGAGGCTGAAGCATTCACAGGTTTCAGGCAACAAATTGAGTCTCCACTTGGAAATGTTTTTGTTTTTGTTTACTATTTTACTGGATTTTGTTGAGAGTTGCCTTTCCCCAAGGAACTGTTGGTGGGCCACACCACCAACCAAAATGACACAAAATGACACTCTAACACAGTAATACATATAGTTAATATGTTTTTAAATGTATTTATACACTCAGTGTGAAACCTGGGCCTGTTTCGATGAACATAACATAGATAACCTGGCAGGAATGGCAGAAAGACACAAACTTCCCACACAGGTTCCAATTTCCCATGGCACACCTGATGATTGCTCACAGCCAGTGCCGGCCTTTGCCATTCCGCCGAGTAAGCGCGCGTGAGCGACGGGTCCTGGGGGGCGTTGCCGCCTGGGAGGGGGCCATGCTGGCCGCCCCCCCTCCGCCGGCGCCAGTGCTGCACGCACCTCCGTCGCCCGGCGGCGCAGCCGGTGGTGCAGCCGCATCGGGCGCTTTTCAGCGCAGCTGCGGTGACGTCACAGCGCATGCGCAGCCACGCGTGATGCAGCCGCACAGCTGCGCGTGACATCACTGCGCATGCGCAGGCGCGCATGACGCAGCCGCACAGCTGCGCGTGGCGTCGCCCGCGGGCCGCCGCGGCGTCAGAAGCCATGGGGGGTGCAAAAATAAGGCTCGCCTACCCCGGGAGAGGTGAGACCGCCCCTGCTCACAGCACACCAGTGTGCCATAGCACACTGGTTGGGAAACACTGCTGCTTAGCAAACATCAACTCTGGGATTCCACAGCACTAGTGGCGGCTTGAAGAAGGTTGCCTTTTCCAACCAAAATATATTTAGCCTACTCTACCAAATAATGTTGGTGCCTCACAAAACTACAGCCCAAAGGATTTCATAGCATTGAGCCAGGGCAGTTAAAGTAGTGTCAAACTGCATTCATTCTTCAGTGTGGATCAAGTATGGGCAAACTTGGGCCCTCCAGGTGTTCTGGACTTCAGCTCCCACCATTCCTAACAGCATCAGGTCCTTTCCTTTCCCCCCTCAGGGCCTGAGGCTGTTAGGAATTGTGGAGCTGAAGTCCAGAACACCTGGAGGGCCCAAGTTTGCCCATGCCTGGTGTTGATGCACCCTTAACTGCAAGGAGTCTACAGTCCCTTAGGCCAGTGTTTCCCAAACAGTGTGCCGTGGCACACTAGTGTGCCATGAGCGATCATCAGGTGTGCCGTGGGAAATTGGAACCTCCAATACCCTTTCTTCCCCCTCCTGCCGAACACTTTTTCTTCTCCACTCGGGCTCCCTTCTTCCCAGCCTCGCTCTGCTCACTTTGCTCTGGGGCAAGTCTGCACAGTAGTGCCTGCACGGGTCACATCTTCCTCCCCCCTCCCCTCCTGAACATGCTCACGCTGCCCCCTCGGATCAAAATGGCGGCAGAAGTGGCAGTGTAGAAGAAAAATAAGTGTTTGGCAAGAGGGGGAAGAAAGGGCGCGAAGTGGAAGGGGGAGGAAGAGGTCTCTGTTGAAAGCTGGCATGGGCAAACTTGAACCTTTTAGGTGTTTTGGACTCCAACTCCCACCATTCCTAGCAGCTTCGGGCTCTTTTCCTTTCCCCCCTCAGCCACTTAAGCAGGAAGGGGCCTCATGCTGTTAGGAACGGTGGGAATTGAAGTCCAAAGCACCCAGAGGGCCGAAGTTTTCCCATGCCTGTTTTAGGGACCTTAAAGTGGTGAGCCTCCTTCCAACATTGTGATTCTGAATAGAAAACAAACAACAACATAACATAACATTGTTTGAGTCCACAGTGCTCTCTGGGTGTAGGTGAACTACAACTTCCAAACTCAAGGTCAATTCCCAAGCAAACCCTTTCAGTACTTTCTGTTGGTAATGAGAGTTCAATATGCCAAGTTTGGTTCAATTCCATTGTTGCAAGAGTTCAGAATGCTCTTTGATTGTGTGTTAACTATGAATCCCAGAAACTGTAACTCCCAAATGTCAAGGTCTATTTTCCCCAAACTCCATCTGTATTCACATTTGGGCATATTGAGTATTCATGCCAAGTTTGGTCCTGATCCAACATTGTTTCAGTCCACAATGCTTTCTGGATATAGGTGAACTACAACTCCAAAACTCAAGGTCAATGCCCACCAAACTCTTATAGTATTTTCTCTTGGTTAAGGGAGTTCTGTGTGGGAAGTTTGTGTCTTTCTGCCATTCCTGCCAGGATATCTATGTTGTGTTCATCAAAACAGGCCCAGGGCTCACACTGAGTGTTAGGGTTCCCATATGTCCCTTATTCTAAGGGATGCCCCTTATTTTGGCCCTTAAATTTGTGTCCCTTATTTTCAGGCCCTGTCCCTTATTTTTGACTGGCAGGACGGGACTGGGCGGGGTTGACCAGAGGAAGGTGCGCGATGTGGTTTCCACGGCAATGCCTGCCCGGGGATTCCAACTCACAGGGCAGCCTGCGTCCCCATTGGAAGGAAGAGGCGATACAGGACTTTTTCAAAGTACAGTAGACTAATTAACCGTTACCCAAGGGGAATGTTGGATCATGTTGGATAAAGATAGTTTCTGGTTGCTTGAGAGTTACTCTTAAAATAGGCCTAGCTGTGCATCCCAATACTATACAATGCTGTGTATCCCATACCATACCATTAACTATTGACATAATAATCATGAAGATGTACTGTCTTATAAAATTTATTTTATTTTAATGTTTAGACAGTGCACTTTTAAAGTCAGCAAAGTCAAGTACTAAATACAGATGGAGAAAAGAAGGTAGTTCTAATAATGTTTTTTCTGCATGACAAAGCATGCAGAAACATACCATGTACTGTTAAGAGGGTGTAAGTCAGTTTCTTTTGTGAGTTTCAATCATTATCTTATTCTGTTAATAAAAACTATTTCTACCTAACATTTGAGTTTCAAGTTTTTTTAATGAAGTGTCCCTTATTTTTGTGAAAAATCCCGTAAATGTCCCTTATTTCTTATATCAAAAAATGGCAACCCTGGAACCTTCTACCATATGTGGTGGTCCTGTCAAGAAGCCACGAGATTCTGGAAGGTAGTCCACGGTGGCATCCAGAAAGTCCTCCAAACTACATTGGAGAAAACACCGGAGTCCTGCCTGCTAGGAATCCTGAAGGAAGAGTAACTCCCCGGCGAGAACGCGGAACGACTGTTCCTGTTCCTTTCCACGGCTGCAAGAATGGTCTACGCAAGCAAATGGAAGGCTGGCATCACACCCCGACTCGAGGAATGGGAAAGCAAAGTCCAGGACATCATGAGTATGGACAAGCTATCCTTCTACATGAGCGAGGCAGAGGGGAAAACACTGCAAAGAACAGACTGGACCCCATTCATGGACTACATGAGGGCCCGAGAGCTGCAACCAGGCCCCTAAAGACAGTTTGCCTGGAAGTAGGAAAGTAACCAACAGCTAGAGCCAACCTACTACCATGTTTCCCCGAAAGTAAGACAGCGTCTTACTTTCTTTCCCCCCCCGAAAAGTCCCCATACGTCTTACTTTCAGGGTACGCGTCTTATATAAACAAAGACGTGCCCGTCGCCACGCCCACGCCACCGCCGCCTCTCTGCTGTCACGCTGCCACGCTGCCGCAACCGGCCCCATCGGCCGCGGCACACCTCTCTGCGGGGCACAGCTTTTCCTTGGGCGAAAGAAGGGAGGGAAGAGCCTGGGCGTGGCGAGCGGCCCCGCGTCACTCTGACGCGGCGCTGCTTCGCCACGCCTCTGGCTTCTCTTCCCCCTTCCTTGGCCGAAAGAAGGGAGGGGAAGAGCCAGGGCGTGGCGACGGCGGCTGCGTCACTCTGACGCGCTGCTTTGCCACGCCTCTGTTCTTCTTCCCCTCCCTTCCTTAGATGAAAGAAGGGAGGGGGAAGAGCCAGGGGGCGTGGCGGCGGCGCCGCATCACTCTGACGCCAGCGTGGCGCCTCTGGCTTCTTCCCTCCCTTCCTTGGATGAAAGAAGGGGGGAAGAGCAGGGGCGTGCGAAGCAGCGCCGCGTCACTCTGACGTGGCGCTGCTTCGCCATGCCTCTGGCTCTCTTCCTCCCTTCCTGGACGAAAGAAGGAGGGGAAGAGCCAAGGGCGTGAGAAGTGGCGCGGCACTCTGACGCAGCGCTGCTTCGCTTCTGGCTCCCCTCCCTTCCTTGGACGAAAGAAGGGAGGAAGAGAGCAAGGGGCGTGGTGAAGTGGCGGTGCGTCAGTGACGCTCTGACGCGGCGCCGCTTCACCACGCCCCTTGCTCTCTTCCCCCTCCCTTCCTTGGACGCCGCGTCAGAGGCCTGGCAGAAAGGTGCGCCGCGGAGGTGTGCCACGGCCGATGGGCCGGTTGCGGCGGCGGCGGCAAGGTACGGCTTACATTCGGGGTACGGCTTACATTAGCCAACCCCGCTGACACTCCTGATATGTTTACAAATCGGGGTCTCTTACTTTCAGGAAACATGGTAGGATTATCACCCCCCGAGCTCCCCCGCGAAGGACTAAAAAGAAAGAACTGAAAGAAATAACCGAGCTTAAGCAACCCCCCTCCCC
>JARBWK010003436.1:0-12378 GCA_030556195.1 Anolis apletophallus | reverse complement strand
TATTCACATGCCTGCCTATGTGTTTAAAAAGGGCAGTCTTTAAAAGCCACAGAGAGTACGCGAGTAGAATGTTCGCGGCAGCAAGCCTCAAGCAGAAGCTGTTGCCATGACAACGAAAGCCACTCAAGCTTTAGAATGTTCGCAGTTTGAAATGACAGTTGGGATTTGGCAGTTGGAGAAAAGCAAGCTGTCGGCTAGAGCTGCAAGTGTGCAGTTCAGTTCTCTGTGTGGGTTTAGGGACAAGTTTGGTCCTAGTTAGGGTTGAGAGAGTAACCCAGTAGGTAAAGCCACAGTCGGTTATTTACCTGAGTAAGCAATAGAACTGCTGGTACCTGTGTAACTGTGTCAGGGGAAGTTATACCCCAGTGTTAAATTTGTTTGGAACTTCAAGTGTATGCCTCTTCGGAGTCTGAAACCAACTAAGCATTGTACCCGTTTGTGTAATAAATTGTTAAACACTTTCAACACAACATCTGTGAAAGTCGTTTGTTAATAAAGACCCTCACATCTAGTGGTCAAGACAGGATGAATGGTGACAGCAAGTTAAAGAGAAGAAAAGCCTTGATAATTGGTGTTGAATCTTTACATTTGGTGGCAGCGGTGGGATTGAAGGATAGCCTGCCCTGCCACGGTCTAAAAATTAGCACGCCTTTTTTTTTTTTTTTAAAAAAACCTTTTTATTATGCATTTTCCATTTTCCATAGGGAACCGGGGAGGTCAAGCGGGGGGAGGGGGAGGGTGAAAGGGGGGGGACATGGTCTCGGTAGGGACGGGGATGGGGGTGGGTGGGGTACATAAAAGACTTCCCAAAAGATTATCCTGATTGTCCCAGTTTCTTTTTCTTCTTCAGTCTGTGATCTGTACGAATAATGTATTCAATTTCAATTTGGTCAACCCCCCTCTTGAGGGGTGTGTGTGTTCCTTTCCGTATTTTGAGTCATATATCATTAATGTCTATTATAAACTTTAATCTTTGATTTTGTAAATAAGTTTTGAATCCCGCCCAGTCCGTCGCATTTTTCTTGTTAGAGAGTTTTTGAGTTAGGGCATCCATTTGGATTATATCAAAGATTTTAAGGATCCATTCTTCACTATCTGGAATCGAGTTCATCTTCCAGTGTCTTGCGAGGACAATGCGTGCGCAGGCGCTTATGGTGAAGAAGATTTTCTCTTGATTTTCATTCAGGAGCGGATTTGATATGCCTAACAGGTAGTGTTGGGGTTCTCTCTTGAATTTTACTTTTAAAGTTTTTTGAGTTTCCTTATGTATATCTGTCCAGTATTTTGTTACTTTTGTGCAACTCCAACACTGATGGAGATATGTTCCTACCTCCCTTTTACATTTCCAACATCGGTCTGAAATGCTTTTATTGAATTTTGCTAATTATGCTGGATAAAGATGCCACCGGAATTGCACCTTGAGCCAGTTCCCCGTGCTTCTGTTCCTGTGGTGTATTTTAATTTTTCCCGCCAGATTTCTTCCCATTGTTGGTATAAGATTGAGTGGCCTAGGTCTTTGGCCCACTTGGCGTGGCATTCCTTTATCATTGCGTCCTCCAGTTCCCATCTTAGGAGCTGCTTGTACAGATAGCTTATATTTTTCTTTTTCTTTACCATTGCCGATTCCCATACCTTGTCCTCACTAAATCCTATTTTCTGATCTTCTTTAAACCTCTGTTTTATTTGGTGATATTGAAACCACGACAGCATTGGGTTTTCCTTTCTCAACTCGTCCATCGTTTTTATGGTCCACGTATTGTTTTGTTTCTTCAGAATTTGTCTGTATGTGATCCAATTGTTCTTAGCTAGTTCTTTCTTATGGAACGCCTCGACCGGTGATAACCACACAGGGTTATACTTGCACAGCCTTTGCTTGTGTTTTCCCCAGGATTTTAGCAGTGCTGACCTGATATTGTGATGTGTAAAGTTTTTTTCCATCTTACTCCTGTTATACCCCAGGTATGCGTGCCAGCCCGCCCTTGTAGCACCCATGGGCCCGTTCGTGCCAATGGGAGGGGGCGAGGCACCGGGGGTCCCGATGCCATTAGGTCCCGTACAGGCTGAAGGGGACTCGGAGGATGAGTTGGAAGGCCCAGACCAAGACTGGACAGCAGTGCAATTGCCCAGTCCACCTGCAGAGAGCTTAGCCTGGGATTTCGAGTGGGAGCATTCTCCCGGAGAAGGAGCGGACCAGGTGGAGATGGGAGGCAGCGAAGCAGATAGCGGAGATAGTTATGAGTTCCCAAACGGCCGAGGTTCCCAAGACCTGGCCGAACAGCAGATGGAGGCCAGCGGCTGGGAAAGTTCGGGGAGGCTGCTTCTAAAGGAGATAGCGATACTGAACTGGTAGAGCGGGGCCGGTCCCATAACAGACGCAGGGACATAGAGCAGGGCAGGAGGAGCTGGCATCTGTCCCTAGACCGTCACCGTTCGGAAAGTAGAGACTGGAGACGCCGGGCCCTAGATCGCCGAGGGGCCCGGCCGAAGGATTAAGAACGGCCCGTGGGAACTGATCCTCAGTTCTCCGGCCACGCCTGATCTGAAGGGCGTGAAAGCGGAGTGAACCACGGAGCCTAGTTTGGCTCGCCTTGGACCAAGTCCTGACCTTGCTATTGATTCGCATTGCTGCGGGATACCTTGCTTCAATCCGGGTGAATCCGGAAACCTTGCCAAGCCCTTTGCCACGATTGCTTTTGGAACTATCCTTTGGAACTTTGCCTTCTTATTTGGACTACAGCTTTGCTGATTGCCTTGTTCTTAATCTCTCAATGAGAATTGCCTTTTGGACTATTTTATATTCAATAAAACTAGTTAGCCTTTGCTACGTCTCCGTGTGTGTGTTAAAGGGGCAGTTCTAAGTCGGTGTTCGTGACAGTTGGCCGGAGAACTCCTCGAACCCCTTTTTTGCACCACGGGACGTACCAGAAACCGCCGGCTGCGCATCAAGGCTCCCCCTTGTCTCCACGGCCGCCATGGCGAACTTGACGGGCCCGCAAGTGGTGGCGTTGCAAGAGGAGGTGGCGGAGCTGCGAACTCGAGCAGGGCGGCACCCGTCGGTGAATGCCCTGCTCGGTTCAATGGAAATCCGGCGATGGTGGAAGTTTTCATTGCCCAGGTTCGAATATACCTGGAGTTGCGGCCCAACGAATTTGCCACCCCCCGGGCCCAGGTGGGCTTCGTGTTCAACTGTATGGAAGGGATGGCGGCGACGTGGGCAACTCCCCTCATCACTGGCACGTCCCCGCATGCGGCGACTTTGGACGCTTTCCTAGATGCGATCCGGGCGACTTGGGGACCTCCCGTCACTGAGGACCGGGCGGGAACGGGATTTAGCACGGTTAACCATGAAGGACATGACTTTGTCTCAGTATATTTCCCGTTTCCGAGTGCTGGCCAGCCAGACCAAGTGGGAAGGACCACCCCTGCGCTATACGTATCTAGCGGGACTCTCGCCCGAGATTCAACAACAGATGTTACAATTGCCCCGGCCGGCCGACCTGGAGGAGGCCATCGCCCACGAGTTTGCGGGCGGAGGCGGCCATACAACACAAGAGGAGGTGGGGGTCGGCACGGCGAGAAACCACCGACCAGGCGGGAGGCCGGGACCGCCAATTTGTGCCCCGCCAGATCCCTGCCCCCACTCCTGTTGTGGATGACTCCGAACCGATGCAACTGGGTACGGTGCGGCCCAAAGTAGATGCTGCTGAGAAGGCTCGGCGGCAAAGACTCAACCTTTGTTGGTACTGTGGGGGCCCGGGTCATTTTTCTCGTGATTGCCCCCAGAAACCGCGTGGGAGGACCCCTCGGGCGTCCGCAGCGGTGGCCAGCCCTCCGGAGCCTGAGGAAGCCCTCCAGGCGGCGGGGGAAGGGTACGGCCGAGTGTAAGAGGGTTCGCCACGGCCGATGTCGCCACCCCTCCCCCCTGAACCCAAAACTGGACATTTGTTCCTTGTCATGGTCAGCTTGGGGTCACCCGAGAAGGGGCCGATGTTGGTCCAGGCCATGATCGACTGGGGAGCGACCAATAACTTCATTGACGCAGACTATGCCAAGTCTGCGGGATTAAAATTTCTTGACCTCCAAGAGCCCAAGGGTGTCCAGACCATCGATGGGAGAGTGTTGAAAACCGGGCTGTGACTCAGTATACAGCTCCTACCAGGATGTGGACTAGCTCCCATAAAGAGGACATTTCTTTTCTTGTGACCAAGCTCCCGATTTCCCCATTGTTCTGGGCATTGTGGGCTCAAGCGCTCCATGACCCCCAGATCTCCTGGGCTAAGAGACAGTTAATTTTCTCGTCCGATCATTGCCAGGGCCACTGCATGACGGCCCGGGCGTGCCAGGCTCAAGAGGTGGAGAATGTGGCCACCTTGCCCAAGAAGTATGCCGGATTTTGGGATGTTTTCAGTGAGAAGGAGGCGGAACGTTTGCCTCCGCACCGGCCCTATGACTGTGCCATTGACTTGCAGCCGGGGCCCCCATTCCGCGGGGCGCCTCTACCCCCTCGGACCCAGAGCAACAGGCTCTCCGAGACTTCCTGGATGAGAACCTGCGGAAGGGGTTCATTCGCCCTCCCAATCCCGGCCGGGGCTCCGATTCTTTTCGTCAAGAAGAAATCGGGGAGTTGCGCCTTGCAATGACTACAGGGAACTCAACAAGATCACGATCCGGAACCGCTATCCCCCGCCCTTGATCCCCGAGCTCTTGGAGAAGATGCGGGGCGCTAAGGTGTTCACTAAACTGGACCTGAGGGGGCTTACAACCTTGTCCGGATTCGTCCGGGTGACGAGTGGAAGACGGCCTTCCAGACCAAGTGGGGCAGTTTCGAATACCTGGTGATGGGATTCGGTTTGTGCAACGCCCAGCGTGTTTCCAACATTTCATGAATGACATTTTCCGAGACCTTTTGGACCGCTATCTGGCGGTCTACCTTGATGACCTGTTGATTTTTCTCCAGACCAGGCGACCCATGATCGCCATGTCAAAGAGGTGCTCCTGCGACTGCGGGCACATGGACTCTATGCCAAGCTGGAGAAATGTGCTTTTGACTTGCGTGAAGTGGACTTTCTGGGCTACCGCATCTCTCCTACGGGCATTGCCATGGATGACACCAAGGTCCAAGCAGTGGTCGACTGGGCACCTCCTGCTAGCAAAAAAGGACATTCAAAGATTCCTGGGCTTTGCCAACTACTACAGAATGTTCATTCCTGACTTTGCCAAGTGGGCTGATCCGATCACCCAGTGTTTGCGGGGAAAGGTGCCGTTCGGTGGACGCCGGAGGCGGATGTGGGGTTCCGCAAGTTGAAGCAGCTGTTCACCACTCAGCCGCTTTTGCAGCACCCCAACCCCGCACCCTTTCATCGTCCAGGCCGATGCTTCGGATGTGGCGGTGGGAGCGATCCTGCTTCAGCCTCAGGGGACGGATTTGTTGCCCTGTGCCTACTATTCCCGGCAGCTGACGGCTCCGGAAAAGAACTACACCATTTGGGAGAAGGAACTTTTGGCCATCAAGGTGGCGTTTGAAGTCTGGAGACACCTGCTGGAAGGGGCCAAGTTCCCGGTGGAGGTTCACACCGACCACCGGAACTTGGAGCATCTGAAGTCCCAGCGCAAATTGAACCAGAGGCAACAGAGATGGTCCCTGTTCTTTGAGCGATTCAATTTCCGCATTCACTATGTGACCCCCAAGCAGACCAAGCAAGCTGATGCCCTGTCCCGGAAGCCGGAGTATGTCCGCGGCGGGGAGGCCCTCGCCGAGCAGCCCCTGCTCAAAGCGGAGAACTTTGCGGCCGCCCGAACGGCCCCCGCGCCGGCTCCGGCGGCCCCGCTCGGGCCCGTGGATAAGCGGCCGTTGAGTGTGCGGGTCCAGGCCCGCCAACGGACCGACCCTTGGGTGCGTGAGCAGTTGGCCAAGGGGGTGCAGGCTCCGTTTCAGGTGCGGAACGGGGTGCTCTATCATCGGGACTCTGTTTACGTTTCTCCGGGCCCTGAGCGGGGGGATATCCTCAAGCTTTGCCACGACTCTAAGGCGGCGGGCCATTTTGGGCTTTTCAAGACGCTGCAGCTGGTCCTACGGGATTTTTGGTGGCTTAAAGTGCGGAGGGATGTGGAGGACTATGTGGGATCCTGCCCTGTGTGCCACCGGGCAAAGAATCAGGGGGGCAAGCCGGCGGGCTTGCTCCAGCCTCTTCCGACTCCTTCCGCTCCCTGGAAGATGATTTCGGCTGATTTCATCACCGACCTCCCCAAGTCCAAGGGCTTCACCACGATCCTGGTCGTGGTGGACTGTTTCACCAAGATGGGACACTTCATCCCCTGTGTGGGGGTGCCTACTGCCAAGGAGACTGCTGATATGTTTGTGCAACATGTGTTTCGGCTGCATGGACTTCCACAGAGCCTGGTGACGGACCGGGCACCCAATTCACTTCCCAGTTCTGGAAGGCTGTCCAGAAGCTGCTGGGGATTGATGTGCGGATGTCCACGGCTCACCACCCGCAGACCGATGGGCAAACCGAAAGGGTTAATGCCACTTTGAGCAGTATCTGCGCTGCTATGTCAACTATCAGCAAACCAACTGGGCGTCCTTGTTGTCTTTGGCGGAGTTTGCTTACAACAATGCGACGCAGGAATCCATCAAAGAGACTCCTTTCTTTGCCAACTATGGACACCACCCTCGGTTCTACCCTCCGGTGGACCCGTCTGGGGACGTTTCAGAGGCTAAGGATTGGCTCCAGGAGCTCACTGCGCTTCAAGACTTGCTACGTACTCAATTGGACCAGGCGAAGGCCGACTACAAGCGGATGGCTGATCGGCGGCGCCAGGAGGGTCCTGCGATTCTGGTGGGGGATAAAGTTTGGCTGTCCACCAAGAATCTGCCCACGCAACGCCCCAGCCGCAAGTTGGATGCCCGGTTTTTGGGGCCTTACAAAGTTTTGGAGCGGGTGGGGCCTGTTTCCTTCAAGCTCCAGCTCCCTGCGGACATGAAACTCCACCCGGTGTTTCATCGCTCCTTGCTCCGCCCGGCGAAGGGGGTGCGGCCTGATGTGACGCAGCCGCCTCCTCCCCGCCCTCCTGCGGGACAGGGGGGAGGAGGTCGAAGTGCAGGACATTTTGGATGCCCGCATCCGGTACAGGAAGTTGGAGTATTTCATTGACTGGAAAGGTTTTGGCCCGGAAGAGCGTGCTTGGGTCAAGGCTCGCGACGTCCACGCGCCGGAGTTGGTGGCCCGTTTCCATCGCAAGTATCCTGACAAGCCTAAGCCCGGGGCGGCCCAGGGGGCCCTGAGGGGGATAGTGTAGCACCCATGGGCCCGTTCGTGCCAATGGGAGGGGGCGAGGCACCGGGGGGTCCCGATGCCATTAGGTCCCGTACAGGCTGAAGGGGACTCGGAGGATGAGTTGGAAGGCCCAGACCAAGACTGGACAGCAGTGCAATTGCCCAGTCCACCTGCAGAGAGCTTAGCCTGGGATTTCGAGTGGGAGCATTCTCCCGGAGAAGGAGCGGACCAGGTGGAGATGGGAGGCAGCGAAGCAGATAGCGGAGATAGTTATGAGTTCCCAAACGGCCGAGGTTCCCAAGACCTGGCCGAGCAGCAGATGGAGGCCAGCGGCTGGGAAAGTTCGGGAGGCTGCTTCTCAAGGAGATAGCGATACTGAACTGGAAGAGCGGGGCCGTTCCCATAACAGACGCAGGGACATAGAGCAGGGCAGGAGGAGCTGGCATCTGTCCCTAGATCGTCACCGTTCGGAAAGTAGAGACTGGAGACGCCGGGCCCTAGATCGTCGAGGGGCCCGGCCGAAGGATTAAGAACGGCCCCGTGGGAACTGATCCTCAGTTCTCCGGCCACGTCTGATCTGAAGGGCGTGAAAGCGGAGTGAACCACGGAGCCTAGTTTGGCTCGCCTTGGACCAAGTCCTGACCTTGCTATTGATTCGCATTGCTGCGGATACCTTGCTTCAATCCGAGTGAATCCGGAAACCTTGCCAAGCCCTTTGCCACGATTGCTTTTGGAACTATCCTTTGGAACTTTGCCTTCTTATTTGGACTCCAGCTTTGCTGATTGCTTTGTTCTTATTCTCTCAATGAGAATTGCCTTTTGGACTATTTTATATTCAATAAAACTAGTTAGCCTTTGCTACGTCTCCGTGTGTGTGTTAAAGGGGCAGTTCTAAGTCGGTGTTCGTGACAGCCCTTAGGTCGTGCCCTTCCAACGTTAGCAAGTTTTGGTTCTCCAAGCGTGCCCATTCCTTTATCGCAACCAAGTTCCAAGCCTCATAATATAATTTGAGGTCCGGTAGGTCCATGCCTCCTCTGATCCTCTCATCCGTCAGTAATTTGGTGCTAATGCGTGGTTTTTTTCTCATTTAGATGTTTTGTTAAGAGTTTGGTTTTTTGCTTGTTTAATTTGAACCCTGCCAATTGTCCAAAAATCTCAAATTTTTGCAGCCATTTCTCTATCCTGGGAAGCGGGTCTTCGATTATGCACACTATGTCATCTGCATATAGTCTGCATTTATATGTCTGTGACAGCACTTTGGTTCCCTTTAATTCCTTGTCCTGATTGAGGATGTCCCTTACGATGGTTTCCATTACCAAGACAAAGATTAGCGGGGACAGGGGCAACCCTGCCGTACCCCCTTTTTATGTGGATCTTTTTGTTCCTGTCCTGGCCATTTATTAAAAGTGCTGCCTCTGGGTTGCGGTATAGGGCTTCGGTCGCATTTCGGAAGTAGTGTCCCATGTCTAATTCGGCCATTAGAGTCTTTAAGTATACCCAGCTTATTTTATCAAACGCTTTCTCGGCGTCGATAAATAATAGGGCTAGCTACTTCTCGTTATGTACCTCGTAATATTCCAATATGTCTATAATTATCCTGGTGTTATCTTTAATTTGTCTGTCTGGGAGAAATCCCGACTGTTCTGTGGATGCCCAATCTTTTAAAAAGTATTTCAATCTGTTTGCCATTATCCCTGTGAATATTTTAT
Organism: Anolis apletophallus; assembly: GCA_030556195.1. Lineage (NCBI taxonomy): Eukaryota > Metazoa > Chordata > Lepidosauria > Squamata > Anolidae > Anolis > Anolis apletophallus. The sequence goes on along the minus strand of JARBWK010003436.1, from coordinate 3,392 downwards.
AATCAGTGTTTAGGAGCGAAATGGGTCGGTAATTTTTTATGTTTGTGTCATCCGTGCCCTCTTTGTGAATGAGCGTAATACTTGCTTTCTCCCAAGATTTGGGTATTTGTTTTGCTTCTCTTACTCCGTTGAAGATTTCGAGTAGCATTGGAGTCAGTTCCTCTCTGAAGATTTTATAAAAAATCGCCGTGAAGCCATGTAGTCAATTTAGCAAGCCTTGACTACAAGGTGTTGGTGTTGACCTTTAAAGCCCAACATGGTTTGGGTCCAGGATACCTAAAGGATCACCTTCTCCCATACAATCCACCCAACCAGCCAGAATTCGACTAGCCACCATTGCCCAGAGGACCATTTAATCAGCCACCCACAACTATGGAAGGACCTGCTGAAAGAGACCCAACACTTAGATCAGCCGTCAAAACGTAAAAACCACCTGAAAACCTGCCTCTTCCAGCCGGCCTACCCAGCCAGGTGAATGCATGCATTTTAAGCTCACGTCGTGTGTTTTGGTCTGTGGCCTGTGTGATTAATGTGTATGCTGAAGCCCCCTTAGCCCCCCCCCCGAAATTCTCAGAGTGGTCCGCGAGAAGGCCTTACTGGTACATTATTTAAACTGTTATGTTTATTCATATCATGATCTGATCACCATGCTCATTATATCCCACACTAATGGGGTTATTGGGATAACAATACAAAAGGTTTGCTAGGGTAGACCCTCTTCCACCCAGTCTCAGCCCCGAACCAAACTCAGCCCCCTAACCAAAATCCTGGCTACGGCCCTGCCTGACGCCTTGCTGTTTTGGCCATTTGGCATTATCTTTAGGCGCCGCGAGAGTTCTTGCTAGTGCCTCGTCGTCCTCTGAACAACATAGCGGTGCATTTGTGCCATCCCGGATCTTTCACCGGCGGGGAAATTTTCACCCGACACCTCCTCGGACTGGCGATCCTGCATCTGCCGCCGGCGCCGCAAGAGTTCCGCCAAGAGCCTCCCAAATTGGCTGGTGCTGCGGCTTATCTTTACTGCAGTTTATCTACTAGTGAGACTTCCACCAGGCGCCTCTCCACACACGGTGGCCATCCAGGCTGATTTGTGGATGCGGCGGGTTTTGGCCCATGTGCATACATCGGCCATCCCAGAGTATCCGTAGGCATTGCGAGATCTCTACCTAATGCCACCCTTTTCTGGATACAAAGTGCGTTGTATTTGTTTACTTCACTGCGTCGTACACACCACCCATTTCCACCTACCTTCTTCTCTGGAGTAGTGAAAGTGGATGATACTTACCTTATTGTCCTCTTATATTCCTGCCAAAGCAGTATGGTCTCACCTCTGGAAGGAACATTTTGAGTGGGCTTACCAACAATTGATAGTTATGGTCGCGAGTGTGTCGTATGTTTTATATTGTGTTCCACATAGGTTTTTAAAAAATGCAACTGATTACAGTATTTGAATTACATATATTGTAAAGTCTTCATTGATTGGCACCATTAAGGGTATAAATAATTATAGTGCATACATTGATAGTACTTCGTATTAGGCTATACTGGGCATTTCTTTTTTTGTAAGTCCCTGGGTAGTTTTTTCATTTGGGATCTGCCGTCGACTTTTCTGGATTTGATGGCACTTGTCCTAATGGCTTGTTCTTGGGCCGCCAGAACCAGGCCCTCCCCCGTCTCCTTCCTCAGAGTCCCATTGGTGAGCCACATCCATGTTTTCTCTTTGTCCATTTGGCGCTCAATTTTCCCCAGGAACTGTCCCTGGAGAGCCTTCTTTCAAAGGTTTTCTCTTCTGCTCTTCATTGTATTTTTATGTTATTCACTCTTTGTCTTTTGCACTTTGAGCCGTTTCCTACTATTGACTTCCTTCAAAGTTTTTATTATGCACACACAAAGAAATACGATCATTTTATTCGAATTACATGGAAAGTTGGAGAACATTAAGTTTAAAGGAAAGTAGGGAAAAAAATCAAAACCACTAAAGATAGAGAAAAAGAAAAAGGAAAAAAATATTTTAAAATATAATATATATATATATATAGTCAATTTTTTATGTAAAAGAGAGGGGGGAAACATAAAAGACTTCCATTCTGTGTCTAGCCAAAATGTGTAAGTTGAGGTTTTAATCTAATTAACCTTGCTCCACCAGCTCCTTTATAGTAATGGGAAAAGAGGAAAGAACATTGTCTCTCCACTTCTTCTCTTTCTCGTATTTCTCAAAGGAAGACCCATCTGTCCTCTTTATCGGGCTTCCCGAGCTGTTCTTCAAAAAATACATCAGTTTATCCATGTCTCTAATTTCTGGTAATTTAATTATCCAATCATCTATTTCCAGAGTTTTTTGTAATTTCCAAAGTTTCGCATATGAGATTCTTGCTCCTGTTGAAATATAAGTAAATAAAATGTCCTTATTTTAGTCCAAAGTCAAATCTGAATCCGTAATATTTAATAAATAATACTCTGATTTTCTTGGGAGTTTCATTTCCAAAATTTTTGGGACTCTTCACGTATACACTTCCAGGATTTTTGAGCTCATCTACAAGGCCGCCACAAGCGGAAGAAGCTCCCACCAAGGCCATGGCATTTCCAACAGCTCTTTCCCACATTTTTGCACATTAGTCCTAATTTTTTGGGGTGTGGTATACCACCTGTGGAGCCAATTTTCTTTTAGATCCATTGCATATGCATATTTTAATTTCTTATTCCAAATTGTTTCCCATTCACTCAGGTGGATCGGTCTCCTTAAATTTTCCGACCAGCAAATCATACATTTTTACGACTTCAGATTCAGTCACCGGTCTTCCTGTCTTCCTGTCCAGATCATCCAGCTCTGCTTGTGTCCAATTCAGGAGCCCAATTCCAGCAGTGCATCTGGTGACGGGGATGGCCCAGGTGTTGAGAGCCTTGATCGTATTTCCACCATTTAATTTGCTCTTCGAAAGCTTTCTGACTCTTTGGATACATCCTTTGCTGACCACATTTTTCACATGCCCATGCTTGATATTGCCTAGCTGCAGTATGCTCAGATATTTATAGGCTTCATGCTGATTGCATTTTATGGTTTGTCCATTTGGCATCTCTATGGCTTCGCTGTGTGTAATCTTCCCTTCCTTTGATGCCACGGTGCCACGTTTGTCTCGGCCGAACTCCACACTGACGCCAGTGCTGAAGACGCTGACTGTTTCAGTCAGTGCCTTGATTTCACTTTCTGATTTTCTGTAAAGTTTAGATCAACCATGTACAGCAAGTGGGAAATTTTTGGTGAATTTCTTGCTGTTTGGTAGCCTAAGTTTGTTTTCATTAGAATTACTGGCAGTGGGATCATTTCAAGGATGAACAGCAGTGGTGACAGTGCTTGGAAAATTTTCTTTTGATGTTAACAGTTCAATAGCTTT
>JARBWK010003435.1:0-12378 GCA_030556195.1 Anolis apletophallus | reverse complement strand
ACTTTTATACTCCTAATGGAGTCCATCTGGTTAAACCCTCCCTTCTTCATGGTTATAACAATCATAATTGGCTGGTGATTACTGTTGTTACTTGACATTTCATTAATCCAATAAACACTACATAAATGATTTGCATCATGTCTCTGTCATCACTAAATATGAGAACAATAGCTTTCTGTAAACTTTCTTTCACACAGCGCAAGCTATCAATTTTTGCCTCTCTCTGTTCTTTTCTCGTTACTTTTGTCCGGGCTTCCTGCCAGCAGTGAAGATAGGACTTGCCATGCGCACTGATGTTCTCATTCACATTAAGAATCCCATTACTTTCATTAACTCAAACTGCACTGTATTCCCACTCATCTAGCATATATAGTATAACTTGGCACAGAGTGGATTAGAATGTATATAATCAGGGTGTTAGTCTTCTATAACATGTGCCTTATTGATTCCAGGCACCAAAACCCTCTTTTTCAGAGTTGACGCACAGGTAGCATCACTTTCTGACTGTACTTTTTATGCTCGGAAAAGTACCAAACCTGCTTCATCCTGACTAGCCCACAGCTCATGGGACATTGTATATGGCCTGAATTTACAGTAACCTACCTTGGCACACAGAGCCCCTATAACCCACGCTACATTCTACTGCAGTTTGGAGGAGGGTGGACCATGGATGATGGGATTTGATGTACTGTACCTCCATGGATTATGGGATTTGTAGTACTTTCAAACCCTTCATTCCCCACAAACCACTGTGGCCCAGAACCAAGACCGATAAAGACCCAACTTGGCACACAGTGCCCCCATGACCCACACTCCATCCAACTGCAGTTTAGAGGAGGGCACACCATGGATGATGGGATTTCAAGTACCTCCACTTACTTCCAAAGTACCCCACCCACACAAGCATCAACCGCTACATCAACACAGCAGACGGAAAGACAAAAAACATTGTATATCCACAAGCAATGCAGAACGCCAGCAACACCACACAACAATAACTCCACAGCACTTCAACATCCCACCCACCAGAGCAACCCACAACGACACAGCCATGACCCCACCAAGACCATAACTAACATCAATTCCAACCCTTACATACTCAGACTTTCTCGCATCTCCTAAATAGGGCACAGCAACGCGTGCCGGGTACAGCTAGTAATAATAATAATAATAATAGTGATGCCAACGTCTGACCATAGTGGGAGTTGTACTTTGCCAGAAAGCACACGGAACCCCACCCATGATGCATTTAGAGCAGGCCTGGGCAAACTTTCTAACTTGGGGGCCGCATGCTAGGAGGACTGGCTGCCCAGTGATGGAAGGCAGAAAGGGAAGAGAGGAAGGATTAAAGGGAGGAAGGAAAGGATGGAAGGAGAAAGAGGAAGAGAGGGAAGGAGGAAGAAAGGGAAGGATGGGCCACAAATGATGGGATTTGCAGTACCTTCACCTCATTCACTTCCCAAACAACACTGTAGCCCCTATAAATCACAGACCAGGCCCAAAATTGACAGCAAAGCTTCCTCAACTTGATTTTCCTGACTAGGCCCCCAACAATGACAGAACATGACCAAACTTGGCACACAGACCCCCCCCCCCAAAGATGCACCCTGCATTCTGGTGCAGTTTGAGGGAGGATGGACCATGGATGATGGGACTTCCAGTACTTTAATTCGCTTCCTTAGAGCACTGTGGCCCACACCAATGACGAATCAGGACCAAACTTGGCACACAGAGACCCAATGGCCCACTTTACAAACCTGCTGCAGTTTACAGCAGGCTGGCTCACAATGATGGGATTTGCAGTACCTTCACCCAATTCATTCCCCACAGAACATTGCAGCCCCTACAAATCAGAGACCAGGCCCAAACCTGGCACACAGTACCCATGACCCACTCTACATCCTGGTGCAGTTTTGAGTGGGACGGATCACAGATGATGGGAGTTGAAGTACCTTCACTCACTTTCTGAGACCGCTGCCACCCTCATCCAATGACTGATCAAGACCACACTTGGCACACAGAGCCCCCATGACCCACACTACATCCTGGTGCAGTTTGGAGAACGGGGGACCATGGATGATGGGACTTCCACTTCTTTCCCTCACTTCCAGAGACCGCTGCAACCCTCATCCAGCGAATAATCAAGACCAAATGTGACACACAGAGCCCCCATGACACACTCTACATCCTGGTGCTGTTTGGAGGGGGATGGACCAGGGCCAATGGGACTTGCAGTACCTTCACTAACTTCCTGAGACCACTGTGAGCCACATACACATCTAATAGGAACCAACCTTGGCACACAATGCCTTCCTCAAATAACCCGGGCACCGCCGGGTCCTCAGTATATTATAATACTAGCTTGGGGACCCGGCGTTGCCCGGGTGATTTGAGAAGTGCAGCAGGATGTAGAGTGGGTCATGGGGGCTCTGTGTGCCAAGTTTAGTCTTGCTCCATCATTATTGGGAGTTGCAGTGGTATCATGAAATTACTGAAGGTAGTGCAAGTCCCATCATCTCTGGTCCACCCTCCCCCAAAGTGTAGTAGGATGTAGATTGGGTCTTGGGGGCTCTGTGTGCTAAGTTTGGTCTGTACTGGTGAATGGATGAGGGTTGCATTGTTTTTAGGAAGTGAGTGAAGGTACTTCAAGTCCCATCATCCGTGGTCCGTCTCACACAAAACTGCACCAGGATGTAGAGTGGGTCATGAGGGCTCTGTGTGCCAGGTTTGGTGTTGATCAGTCATTGGATTAGGTTTGTAACAGGCTTGGAAAGTGAGGGAAGGTACTTCAAGTCCCATCATCCATGTTCTGCCCCCCAACACTTGAGTAGGAGGTCGAGTGGGTCACTGGGGCTCTGTGTGCCAAGTGTGGTCTTTCTCGGTGTTTGTTGAGGGCCGCAGTGGTCTGTGGGAACAGAGGGGTGTGAAAGTACTACAAATCCCATCATCCATTATCAGTCCTCCCCCGAACCTCACCAGGACGTGAAGCCAGCCATAGGGGTTATGTGTGCCAAGTGTGGTCTCGATCAGTAATTGGATGAGGGTCGTAACGGACTTGGGAAGTGAGTAGAGGTACTTCAAATCCCATCATCCATGGTCCACCCTACTCCAAACTGCACCAGGACTTAGAGTGGGTCATGGGGGCTGTGTGTGCTAAGTGTGGTCTGTATTGGTCCTTTTTGGTGGCCTCAGTGGTCTGTGGGAACCAAAGTGTTAGAAAGTACTACAAATCCCATAATCTGTGGGTCATGTCCCCCGAAACACACCAGGACGTAAAGGGGGTTAGGGGCAGTTAGGTGTACCAAGTTTGGTGCAGGTCCATCACCCGCATTGGTCGGTGTGGCCTGTGAAAGTGGCAGCCAATCAGAACGCTGCCACATACATACATACAAACAAACAAACATACAAACATTCCGTTTTATTAAGGTATACAGATACAGATTATACAATGCTATGAATAACAATATAGTGCAATCTAGAATTATATTAATATATTAGCACTAATATAATATAATAAATACAATAATATTACTATATATATATATACTAGCTTAACCCGGCACGCGTTGCTGTGCCCTTTGTAGTAGATGTGGAAAAGTATGTAAGGGTTTGAAATGATGTGAGTGTGTGTTGTGTGTGTGTATATATGTGTATGCTTGTGTGTAGGTATGGCTGTATGTGTGTTTAATATTTGTGTGTGTGTTTGTATTTGTGTCTGTGTATATGTGGGGGTGTTTGTGTGTCTGTGGGTTTGGGTGCGAATGTATGGGTTTGTGTATATATGTGTATGTGTGTATATTTTTGTTTGTTGTTTTGTGTGTGTATATATTTTTGTGTGTGTGTATATATATGTATGTGTGTTTTTGGTAAAGTCTGTGTGTGTGTGTATGTATGTTTATGTATATACAGTATATGTGTGTCTATGTATGTGTATATTTGTGTAGGTTTGTGTTCTTTTGTGCAGTATGTTGTGTTTTGTATCCATTTGTGTTTGTGTTTTTTGTTAGCTTGCCTGTGTCTTCCTTGTCCATCTGTTCTTGTTCCTGTTGGCCGCCTTCTCGCTGTCCTCCGGTGCCTCTCTTCCGTTCCCAGGAGAAAAGGGCGAAGGGAGAGAGATCGCGCGGGGCCCCCTTTCGTCCTCCTCTTCAGGGAGGCGGCGGAGGAGAGCGCAAAGGGGCCAGAAGAACGGCCATGGTGCCGCCGTCTTCGCTCCCCCCTTTCGTAGGAGGAGGTGGAGGACGTGGGCCCGACCACAGCCCTCCTCCCTGCGAAGGTCGCTCTTTGGCCCACCCTGTGGCAGGGAAGTGGCGAAGGGGGAGCAATGACGGTGGCGCCATGGCCGCTCTTCCGGGCCTTTTGCGTTCTCCTCCGCCGGTTCCGTGGTGCTTCCTGAAGAGGAGGACGAAAGGGGGCCCCGCGCGATCTCTCTTCCTTCCCCCTCATCTTCTGGGAGGCGGTGGAGGAGAGCGAGAAGGGGGTGGAAGAGGCAGCCAGGGCGCGGGCGGTATCGCTCCCTCTGCGTCGCTTCCCTGTCGAAGGGTGTACTCTCCTCTGCCGCCTCTCTTCCGCTCCCAGGAGAAAAGGGCGAAGGGAGAGAGATCGCGCGGGGCCCCCTTTCGTCCTCCTCTTCAGGGAGCAGCACGGAGGCGGTGGAGGAGAGTGCAAAGGGGCCGGAAGAACGGCCATGGCGCCGCCGTCTTCGCTCCCCCTTCGTCACTTCCCTGCCACAGGGTGGGCCGAAGAGCGACCTTCGCAGGGAGGAGTGCTGCGTTGGAGAACGTTGATGTGGTCGGGCCCACGTCCTCCACTTCCTCCTGTGAAAGGGGCCCGCACGGTCCCTCTCCCCCTCCTGTGCTGGGAGCGGAAGAGAAGCAGCGGAGGAGAGCGAGAAGGCTATGAACTTCCTGTTAGTGTGTGAGGTATGTGTTTCCTGCCGGGGTTGGTTTTTGTGAGGGACAACTTCCGGGGGAGTGTTATTTGCGGGGACAGGAAGTGGTTTTTGCGCCATTTTGTTTGTAGTTTTTTTGGGTTCCGGATGCCTCCATAGGCTGGTGGGTTCCGGGAGCCGCGTGGAGGATGTTGCCTCGTTGGTCTCAGGAGTGTTTCGTAAGCGGCGGAGGAGGGGGGCATGGCGCATGCTTGGTATTGTGATGTTTTTATGGCGGCCATTTTTTGTGTCTGGGGTGTTTTGCGCATGCGTAGTAATGTTGTGTTTTGGGGGATGTTTTGGGGGTTTTGTGTTGTGTTTAGGGGTGTTTCAGTGGGTGGAGTTTGTACCTCGGGGTGCAGATGAGTGGCCCTGTGTTTTTTGTGTGTGTGGGAAATGTAGTTTTGGCGTGCATTTGCCTCGTTGCACGACCATTTCCCTTATATATACACACACACACACACACACACACACACACTAGCTGAACCCAGCACGCGTTGCTGTGCCCTATTTAGGAGATGTGAGGAAGTCTGGGTATGTATGGGTTGGTAGTGATGTGACTATGTGTTTTGTGTGTGTTTTTATGTGTCTGTTTGGGTGTATAGATGTGTGTGTATGTGTGTTAATTTTTCTGTGTATGTATATGTGTGTATATATATGTGTGTGTACGTGTATGTAAACCTGTTTGTGTATGTATGTGTATGTATGTTTGTGTGTATGTGTTTGTGTGTGTATATATGTGTAGGTGGGTATGTATATGTTTATATATGTGTTTGTGTTTATGTGTGTATATATATATATATGTGTGTGTGTGTGTATGTATATGTGTATATATGTGTGTGTATGTGTGTTTGTGTATGTATGTATGTGTGTGTGTATATATGTGTGTGTATATATGTGTATGTGTGTATATTTGTGTTTGTATTTATTTGTGTGTGTATATATATGTGTGAAGTGTATGTGTGTGTGTATATATGTGTGTCTATATATTTGTATGTGTATATATATATGTGTGTGTGTGCCGTTGGGGGGGGGGATGCGATGGGGGACCCTGGGTAGGAGGTTGTTTGTTGCGCGGTGTTTCTCCCTTCGGCCCCGTTTTCCGGGAGTGGCAGGGAGGTGGGGCGTTCCCTCGTCGCTCTTGCTCGCCACTTCCCTGCCGAAGGGGGTGCCGAAGGGGGACCTTTGCGAGGAGGACGGGTGCGGTGCCTCCTTGGCTTCCTCCGTGGTCCCAGGCTGCGTGGGTTGGGTTCGGGAAGGTTTGGGAGACTGGGAGTTGGAGGCGGAGGCGGATACGGGCATGGGACTTCAGTTCCCAGAAAGCTCCGCCCCTGCTTCCCAGTGAGAGGCGCGGAGCCTTCTGGGAGGTGTAGTTCCTTGTCCGTAGTCGTCTCCTCCGTCGTTTTCCAGGTGCCCCATGGACCCTGGTTGCGCGGGCGCCGCCGTGGGTGCCTTCTCTGCCGCGTCCTTGGCCTTTCTCGGCGGCTGCCATCCTGGTCTGTGTCCAGAACCGGATGGCAGTCTCCGAGGAAGGGTAAGGACGCGTCGGAGAAGGCGGCCAAGGCGCCGCCGTGGGCTCCTTCTCCGCCGCGTCCTTGGCCTTCCTCGGCGGCTGCCATCTTGGCCTGGGTTCAGATCCAGATGGCAGTCGCCGAGAAAGGGCAAGAACGCTGCGAAGAAGGTGGCCAAGGCGGTGGCCGCGCGTCCTGGCTTGAGGAGCGGCCTGGTAGCGGGGGAGGAGGTGGGCATGGCGTCGGCGGCGCGGGTGGGGTAATGTCTTGGGGCGTGGAGGTGGGGTGGGAGGGAAGAGGAGGAGGGGCGGGGCCAAGGGGAGGCGGGGTGGGAGGGTGTGTTGGAGGAGGAGGAGGGGCGGGGCGTTGCTGCGGCCGCCGCCGTTTGCCGTTTGCCGTTTGTGCATGCGTGGAAAGGTTGTATTTCGGGGTCTTTTAGAGGGTGGAGGGTTGTGTTTCGGGGTGTTTTTGTGGGCCCTATAGGGACCTCGGGGTATGGGTCAGTGGCCTGGCGATTTTCGTGGGTCTTGGACATGTAGTTTTCGCGCCTATTTGCCGGGTACCACAACCACTCTCTTTTTATATATATATAGATATATATATATATAAAGGAAGAGTCGTCATGGAAAGACCGTCCCAAACAGGGAAACCTTACAACGCAGAGACACCAAACTTGCCAACAGAAATAGGCCTCAGACAAGGTACGTTTGTAGCAAAGAAACTTCCTCCCCCAAAACCTAAAAGGCCCCCAAAACAACGAGTAAAAAGACTACATTTCCCAGCATCCTCCGGGGCTGCCAACGACTCTCCCAGCCTCTACATTCTGACAACATGATTGGCTGCCAATAAGGGCGGATTTGCATAACTCCTGTACTGGCCAGCCAACATGAACATTCCGACCCATAATAAACTGTCAGAGGAGGATAAGGCAAAGGGCTGAGGCACAAACACAAACACCCAATTCACTTCCCATAGAAAATTTACACCCCTACAAATCACAGACCACGCCCAAAATTGACAGTAAGGCTTCATTAACTTAATTTCCCTGACTAGGCCTCACTTAATGGAATGCTGTTTACACTCCGAATTGACAGTAAGGCTTCATTAACTTGATTCTCCCGACTTGCCCTCAGCTCATTGGACATTGTGTATGGCCTGAATTGACAGTAAGGCTTCATTAACTTGCTGTTCCTGACTAGGCCTCAGCTCATGGGACACTGTGTATGGCCTGAATTTACAGTAACCTACCTTGGCACACAGAGCCCCTATGACCCACGCTACATTCTACTACAGTTTGGAGGAGGGTGGACCATGGATTATGGGACTTGAAGTACCTCCATGGATAATGGGATTTGTAGTACTTCAAAACCCATCATTCCCCACAGACCACTGTGGCCCAGAACCAAGACCGATAAAGACCAAACTTGGCAAACAATGCCCCCATGACCCACACTCCATCCGACTGCAGATTAGAGGAGAGGGCACACCATGGATAATGGGATTTCAAGTACCTCCACTCACTTCCAAAGTACCCCACCCACACACGCATCAACCTCTACATCAACACAGCAGGCGGAAAGACAAAAAACATTGTATATCCACAAGCTATGCAGAACGCCAGCAACACCACACAACAACAACTCCACAGGACTCCGACATCCCACCCACAACCCACAACAACACAGCCATGACCCCAACAACACCATAACTAACAACAACTCCAACCCTTACATACTCAGACTTCCTCGCATCTCCAAAATAGGGCACGCGTTGCTGTGCCCTATTTAGGAGATGCGAGAAAGTCTGAGTATGTAAGGGTTGGAAATGATGTGTTGTGTGGGTAGGAATTTGCTGGAGAATTGCTCCTCAGAGTTTGGTTTTGGCAGTTTAACCCTCAAACACCAACTGAAATCTCTCAGCATTCTATCCTAGCCTTGGATGGCTCTTGCCAGCGTTGCTATGGTTACAGCAGTTATGCAAATCCACCCTTATTGGCAGCCAATCATGTTGTTCAGAATGTAGAGGCTGGGTGAGTCTTTGGCTGCCCCGGAGGATGCTGGTAAATGTAGTTTTATTTTTACTCATTGTTTTGGGGGCCTTTTAGGTTTTGGGGGGAAAGTTTCTTTGCTGCAAACGTACCTTGCTTGAGGCCTATTTCTGTTGGCAAGTATTGTGTATCTGCGTTGTAAGGTTTCTTTGTTTGAGGGATACATCACATGACGTGAGCCCATTTATATAATAGATTAGTAACAATATAATATAATATATAATAATAATATTAATTCTATATATTATGTAACACTAAATAACAATATATAATTAAGTATATATATAAATATTATTATATACTAATAATATCAGTATATTAAAATATATGATTATTATATCTATTATATTATTATTAATTTATTATTAATAATAATATATTAGTACCAATATAATATAATTATTATTATACAATATATAACACTATTAGTAGAAATATAATATAATATATAAATATAATATATATATAATATTCATATATTAGGAATAATAGAATATAATCATCTCCATCTCTTCTTCCCAGCCACCCAATGGGCCTACAAGTCAAGTAATGACAATGAGATGGACAGCTCCTTGGCTGAGGCTCTGGCCCCGCCCACTTCTTCCACTTGGTTGCTTTCCCCGCCCCTTCCTCTGCTGATTGGCCCACGTCCCGCCTCGCTGGCCAATCCTCGAAGGCCAACAGCGAGGTCTCGCGCGCGGCAAAGGGGCGGGGCCGAGCCGAGTCTATATAAGGGCCCTCCCGCTGCGTGACTTCACGCTGTCGTCATCCGGCGGCGGAGGAGAGAGCAAGGAGGGTGCCGTCTCGTCATGGAGCCCGGCGAGGCCTCAGGCCTGGTCTCCCTGCTGGTCCGGAGCCCCGCGCAGCGCCATTCCGACCTGCCTCTCTCCGCCCGGCGCTCCTGGAGCGTCCGGCGCCTCAAGGCCGAGCTCCGCCGCCTTCACCCGGAGGCCCCGGTGAGGCCTTTAAACGCTTCGTTACCCGGATGTTAATTCTTTGGTTGACGTCGGCGCCCGCCCTCCTTTTTGGGCAAAGGAGCCTCTGGGTCAGGGAGAAGAGCCATTGGGGGGACTACAGCTCCCAGAACCCACCTTTGGGAGTTATAGTTCCCCCAAGAGGTAGAGGTAGATGATAATAACTGTAATAATAGATTGCAGGGAGTTTTCTCTTTTTTTGGAAGGGTGTTCTGGGAGTTATAGTTCTCCCATGAGTTGGAGATAGAAAATATTATATTATTATTACTATTGGAGTTCTGGGAGTTATAGTTCTCCCAAGAGCTGGAGATAGAAAATATTATTATTATTATTGGGGTTCTGGGAGTTATAGTTCTCCCATGAGCTGGAGATAGAAAATATTATTATTATTATTATTGGGGTTCTGGGAGTTATAGTTCTCCCATGAGCTGGAGATAGAAAATATTATATTATTATTATTGGGGTTCTGGGAGTTATAGTTCTCCCATGAGCTGGAGATAGAAAATATTAAATTATTATTGGTGTCCTGGGAGTTATAGTTCTCCCATGAGCTGGAGATAGAAAATATTAAATTATTATTATTATTGGGGTCCTGGGAGTTATAGTTCTCCCATGAGCTGGAGATAGAAAATATTATATTATTATTATAGAGGAGGAGGAAGAAGAAAAATTCCAGGGAGATTCTTTTGGGAGAAGTTCTCCCATGAGCTGAGATAGAAAATATTTTAATTGGTGTTGGGAGTTATAGAACTCCCATGAGCTGGAATAGAAAATAATAATAATTGGGGTACTCCCAGAGCTGGAAAAAAATTAAATATTATTGGGGTTCTGGGAGTTTTTCTCTCTTTTTTATATTATTATTATTGGTGTCCTGGGAGTTATAGTTCTCCCATGAGCTGGAGATAGAAAATATTAAATTATTATTATTCTGGGATTATAGTTCTCCCAGGAGCTGGAGATAGAAAAAATTAAAGGAGATTCTTTTGGGAGAGAGTTCTCCCATGAGCTGGGAGATAGAAAATATAGTTTTCCCAAGAGTTAGAGAGTTAGGTTCTATCATAAGCTGGAGATAGAAAATAGATATTATTATTATAGAGGAGGAGGAAGAAGGAAAATATTCCAGAGAGATTGTTTTAGGAGAAGACTGGGAGTTACAGTTTTCCCCAAGAGTCAGAGATAGGAACAATAATAATAATAATAATAATGGAAAAGGTTATATGGCGGAAGAGGGAGGAAAATATTCCAGGGATTTTCTCTCTTTCTTTAAAAGGAGTTCTGGGAGTTCTAGTTCTCCCATGAGTTGGAGATAGAAAATATTATTATTATAGAGGAGGAGGAAGAAGAAAAATTCCAGGGAGATTCTTTTGGGGAAAGGCTGGGAGTTATAGTTTCCCCAAGAGTTAGAGGTAGGAACTGTAATAATAATAATAATAATAATAATAATAATAATGGAGGTAGAGAGGAAGAAAAATATTCCAGGGATTTTCTCTCTTTTTTTAAAGGGAGTTCTGGGAGTTATAGTTCTCCCATGAGTTGGAGGTAGAAAATATTATTATTATTATTATTATTATAGAGGAGGAGGAAGAAGAAAAATTCCAGGGAGATTCTTTTGGGAGAAGGCTGGGAGTTATAGTTTTCCCAAGAGTTAGAGAAAGGAACTGTAATAATAATAATAATGGAGGTAGAGGTTGCATGGGGCAAGAGGAAGGAAAATATTCCAGGGATTTTCTCTCTTTTTTAAAGGGAGTTCGGGGAGATATATATATGTATGTATGTATTTATTTTATTTTATTTACAGTATTTATGTATATACCGCCTTTCTCACCCCTGGGGGGACTCAATACGGTTTACACATAAATAATGGCAAAATTCAATGCCTTACATTCACCGATACAATGCCAATACAAACAATTACAATAGTAAAACCACAATTAAACATAAATCATAATTAAAACAAGACATCAACAAGCATTAAAACAATAAAACAGTCTCGTCAGTCAATTTGCTGTTCCCACTAAACTGCTACATACATCTGCCCTCCGAAGGCCTGGTCCCAGAACCATGATTTAATTCCCCCCCCCCCAAAAGACAGGAGGGAGGGAGCGGATCTTACCTCATTTGGGAGTGTGTTCCATGGGTGGGGGACCACTGCCAAGAAGGCCCTCTCGTCCCCACCAGACGCATTTGTGCTGTTGACGGGAGCGAGAGCAGGACCTCCCCGGATGATCTTAGATTATGAGGTGGGACATAGGGGTGGATGCTTTCAAGCAAGTAAGCTGGGCCAGAACCGTATAGAGCTTTATAGGTCAAAACCAGCATTTTGAATTGGGTTCGGAGATGGACCAGCAGCCAGTGGAGCTGGCATAGCAGCGGGGCGGTATGCTCCCTGTATGTCGCCCCGGTTAGTAATCTAGCTGCTGCCTGTTGGACTGGCTGAAGTTTCCGAGCCGTCTTCAAAGGCAGCCCCACATAGAGCGCGTTGCAGTAGTCTATTCGGGATTTGACCAGAGCATGGACCACTGTGGCCAGTTCAGACTTCCCAAGGTATGGGCGCAGCTGGTGCATGAGTTTTAACTCTGCAAAAGCTCCCCTGGTCACCATCAAGTTCTGGGTAACGACACTCCATGCAGTCATGCCAGTGGCCACATGACCTTGGAGGTGTCTACGAACAACGCTGGCTCTTCGGCTTAGAAATGGAGATGAGCAGCAACCCGCAGAGTCGGAGATGATGATGATGATGATTATTATTTTGTAGGGTATTTCTTGTAATTGGTAGTTCCTCCAAGAGTTGCAGGTAGAAAATATTGTTATTTTTAGAGACTCAAGCGTGAAGATGCCCTTTAGGACTTTGTACTATTCAGAGCTGTTTGCTTGATCCCAACACAGGAGGATGGGCTTTACAGTTTCCTCTTGGTTTAA
>JARBWK010003434.1:0-12379 GCA_030556195.1 Anolis apletophallus | reverse complement strand
GCGCCTCACTCCCTCCCAGTGGCACGAACGGACCCATGGGTGCTACAAGAAGTGAGCTGAGGAAGCAAATTTTCTTTGAAAAATAGTTAGTTACAAGTTTTTTTCCACCACCATATTTAGTTTTCCTGTACTTATCACTTTCTTAAAAGTCAACACAACAGAGCATAAAACAGCAGCATGGGCTACTGCACAAACCAACATAAAATAATCATTTCCATCATTTAGTGAGGCCACACCCTTCCAATTATATAAGTAATGGCATGATTAAATTACATCACAGAAGGAGTTAAGCTATCCCACATGGATTTATAGTTGTAATATAGTGTAATTATACCTTTGTTATTACAGAACAATTTGACACATGATGAAGGAGGAAAGAAAGGGACTGTAAGTGATATAGGCTCTCCTTATTAGACATTTCATTCTGCTCATTAACTTAAGCTTGACAACCCATACGAGCATGCAGAGCCCATCAGCCTCTTGAGACTAGTAAGTCAAATCTTTGATTATTTCATTGTCACATGTAATGATGAATAATCCTTTAGGGTTTTTTTCCTCTGATGCAGGAGAAAATGAATATCTCCACAGTTTTCAACTGGTATTCTCACACTGTTCCCAAAATGTTTTGGGAAAATATTCTCTGAAGAAATACCTATTGAAATTTTGTAAAGATGGAGTGTGCAAGGGAAGAACACATATTTGTGCATGAAAATCTTTGAGGAAAATTGGGGCAAATCCATATTTGTTGTGGGGTTTTTTTTAAAAAAAAAGAACACCTTAGTAATTTTTCTTTTTCTATTTTTTTAAAATATTTTATTTTAAAAAACAAAATACAACACAGAGACATCTTAGACATATAAAACTATGAAAACTCTACAACTACATACTATATACCAGTGTTTCCCAACCAGTGTGCCGTGAGAGATCATCAGGTGTGCCGTGGGAAATTGGAATTCTTCCCCCTCCAGCCGAACACTTTTTCTTCTCCACTCGGGCTCCCTTCTTCCCAACCTTGCTCTGCTTGCTTTGTCTCGCTTTGCTCACGCTGCCGCTTCTGCGGGAGGGGGGAGGGAGGAAGACATGACCCGTGTGAGGGCTACTGCGCAGACTCGTCCCACGTCTTCCTCCCTCCCCTCCACAGTGCTCTCTGGATATAGGTGAACTACAACTCCACAACTCCTGCCATCCCTGCCAGGATATTTATGTTGTGTTCATTGAAACAGGCCCAGATTTCACACTGAGTGTATAAATACATTTAAAAACATACTAACTATATGTATTACTGTGTTAGAGTGTCATTTTGTGTCATTTTGGTTGGTGATGTGCGCCAGGATTTTGTAAATGTAAAAAGGTTGAAAAACACTGCTATATACGACAAATAAGCAAGTAAATACTTCCCATTTTCTACCTTATGGTTATTACTTATTAGTCTATTCTTTTTAACAATAATATAACTACACTTCTTTTTGCCATCAACTAATATTTCATGAATGCTACAGTTGATACATGCCCCGATTGTCATTGTGAAATAATGATGAAAAGATTTTGGATCTTCCTTAAAGCCAGCCAAGGATTTCTCCTTAAACATTTTGTCACTGATCTTTATCAGCCATTCCTCTTGTGTTGAGATAACAAATTTCTTCATACAAACTCTTGTGGCAGATATATAGTGTAACGTTCTCTCAAATTTTCTTTCTATTTTTTCTTTTACATGTTTTTTCTTTATCTAAATTAATCCAGAATCCTTATATTTAGAAAGCATAATGTTTTTGCACCAAAATGTCTGTTTCTACTCAGAATTATCTGCTAAAATACTTAGCTATGAGAGAGTACTATATCAAAATTACATCTTTCCTCTTTATGTTAATCTTTCTGGTCAGATTTCCTAAGCCACGGGATATCATGTTTCAACTGGGTAATGAGTAAAAAGTTTTAGTCTTTCCATTTCTATTTGTGAGAAATCTGGTTTCAACAGAGCCATCAATGTTCATCATGTCTACTGCATATGAAGCTTCTCAAAGTGCTTTCATCATGAGGAAAGTAAGCAAAACAAACCAAAGAGAGGTTTATGTCAACCTTATATATCAACCCTGTTATCATATCCCTGACAGGCTTAGATATTGTATTAAGTTGAGAGGATTCCATTCCATAATATGCAGTACACTAGTATGTGTATCTATGTCTGACCATGTAGTCCACTGTTAAATAGCACATACTGCAGTCCTTTGTTTCTCTCTATGCTTATTGTAAAATCCCAAAATGCATGGGGCACATGTATATTTGGGGTTTTCAGGAAATTTCCATTTGCTTCGGCTACTGGTCCGGTCATAGAAGTATGAATTTGCCTCTATGGCCTTGAAAAAACGCCTCTGTGTACGCTACTTTAAAAAAAAAGGAGCTTCAATTTGAATCATGGCCTTGAGAAAGACCCGCTGTGATTGGGTCGAAACTAGAGTTGGTGCCATCATGTATATATAGCCTCGTTGGCCTCTGATACTTGGACGGACTTAGCAATACGGGGAATGCCCCACATATTGTTGTGACTTCACACATCTAAGCCGCCCAGCACCTTGACTCCTCTCTGCAATTCAGCTCTCATCTTCGTCTCTTTGGAAGATGTCCACAGGCATTTGGACTCAGTTTGATATCCCGGGACCTCCTTCGAAAACCTTTCCTTGAAAACCCACTCTGTTACGGACTATATACTCCTTTGAACTTACCTTTAATAACCCTCTGAAGGGTAGGAGCCTGTCCTGGGCGCTTTATATTCTACATGTATATGATATGTAAAATGTTATATGTTAATAATAATATATCACTTGATTTTTGATACTGAAGTACTAAGAGTGCTCGTTGTGTGTTGTTACATTGAAACTCCCCCCTTGTGGTATTTGTATCTATGTCTGACCATGTAGTCCACTGTTAAATAGCACACACTGCAGTCCTTTGTTTCTCTCTATGCTTATTGTAAAATCCCAAAATGCATGGGGCACATGGATATTTGGGGTTTTCGGGTATATGGAGAATGGGCTACACCTTGATTATGCTTGTTGGATTCATAAACCCAATTATATATGACTGTGGTTGTGGAAATATTGATCCAGAAGAACAATTGCAGTGCAATTTTTTTAGTCATAGGACAGAAAGATTGATTATATGTAGCTCTGCCACAAAGGGCAATGAGTAATAAAATTCTAGACAGAATTCAATTTCAACCAGTACTGCCATTGTTCTGGCTTTATCAATGGACTCCTGAAGTATGTAACCTGAGGTCATCCAAGTATTTGCAATGTGCAATTACTACACCTGCTGGTAAGCACAGCCTGTTCTCATTAGATTACCATGGCTAGGGAGCTTTCCAGATATAAGCTGCATGGTGGCAGCCATCACAATATCCAGAATCCCAGAGATTGAGATATGGAAGCCATAATTGCTCAGAAGTATGCTGCAATATGTTCAGTGCTGATTCTTGGTTAATTCTGCTTGCAATTCCAACTTCAGTCGATCTTAAACCTGCTGACTACCAATTGGAATGAACACCCTGATGTCCACTTATGTAACCTGAGAATTAATATCAGTCTGAAAACATTTTGGATGTTCACATCAGTGATTGAAACCTGGTAAGGATGGTTTAGCTGCTCATTTTAGCAGTATTGGCAGGTTAATCTTTGAAGTAATTAACCATGGAATGAAAAAAACCAAGAACTTTAATGCCAGATACATCCTTCCTATTTTTCTGTGATCTGTAATGTTCTATCCACACTGCTGTTTGATGCAGTTTAGTCTTGGAGAAAAGAAATAACAAAAATAATTGAGAAGTACGGAGACACTAAAGCATCATTCTAGAGATGCGTGGATGCAATTTTTTTTTAAAAAAAAGAATTTCTTATTAAATGCTGGGTTGAGTGATAATTTTTTCAAAGATCATTGCCTGGTTGAATAAGAAAAATATAGTTCAAATTACATGAAATTAATTTTTGGCAAATTAAATGAGGGATTTCCTTTTACAAGCATTGCAACAAACTCTTTTTAAAATTTGTATAAGGAAGAGAAGAAAATATGGTAGAATAGAATATTTATTATTATTATTATTTCTTTTCCAATTAAAAAAATGAATTTGCCAACATCTTGAGAATTTTGTCTTTCCTGACATCCTAGAACAGTTTTCCAAACTTTTCATGTTGATGACACACTTTTTTAGACATGCAGCCTTTTTTGCAACATGGTTTTACTAGCAAAACTTCTTCTAAGTTTTATACAACATGTGTGTGTTTTCTTAAAATCTTTATAATACAAAAAAAGTTGAGAATTTTTCCTTTATATTTCTTATGTACTACGGTTGATTTGTGTAGTTTCTTCTATACACATTCCATGTGGTTCATCACAAACATGATTTTCTTTTCTTAATTTAAATGTATTCATTCTGGTGGTAATTACTACAACTCAATCAACAAATTGTGCAAATTATAGAAGTTATAGCAGTACCTATACTTGAACAGCATCAGCACTCTACTTCTATGGTGATTAAACCTCTCTGGAGGTTTATAAACTGAGTCTGAATGGCTGTCTGCTGTCATGGCTTTTGGCTTTGTCTGTGTCTTCCTGCCTGGTTGGAGGGGGCTGGACCAGGTGCCATTTGAGGGTTTCTTCCAACTCTAGTGAAGTATAGACTGCATGGGACCCCAGTGGAGTCTGCTTTTCAGGAGGTTTTGAAACATAGGCTGTATGTCAATATGTTATGAGAGCTTTGACTGTGTCTTCCTGCATGGATAAATGGAGTTTGACTTTTGAGGTTCTCTTCCAATTCTGTGTTTCCCTTCCCACAACTGGCCCCTCCCCTGAGTCATTGCTCTACTCTTCCCCCCCCCCCAAAGGCTGCTGTTTTGGCCACTGTCATTAGGGGTGAGGCAGAGAGCCAAATACAATAAGGGGGATATGGGGCCTCAGGCATGGGCTTGAGTGGCGGCTGCTGCTAATGTTGCTCCTCTGCCACCTCCTCTCCCCAAGCAACTGCCAAACCTCTTAAAGGAAGGATATCCGGCCATTCTGGTCAGACAATTTTGGTGTGGGGGTGGGGGCATTTTTCACATGACACACCTAGAATGTACAGGTAATAATAATAATAATACTTTATGTATAACTTGCCATATCTCAGAGTGGTTTCCAACAATAGAAGGCAAGCACTCGTATGTCACAACACATCGTTTGGAGAGCTCTGTTCTAAAGAGTTTGGTACAATTATCCCGCATAGAAATGCATGTTAGTTCTTTCTGTGAAAAGCACAGATTTATACAAAAACATGTTTTTTACAAAATGTACTGGTTTTGCATAGATGGGTTGTGAAAAATTTATGGGTTTTTTTAATGCTGAGGGGTGTTTTAACCCACCCACCTACTCACCCAGAAACCTGCATGTTTATGCATAGAAGAATTCCCTGAAACAGTTTGAGAACGGCACAAAAATATTTTTCTATCTGCAAAAGGGAGAAAAGTTGAAAATTATGTGCCCTCACTTTTGTAGGGATAAAATGGTTGAATAGATACATCCTTAGAAGACAGATTTCATTCTGCAGTAATAAAACCCCAACTTCTTCTTTATCTTTTTGAATCCTGACATCATGTCATTCCAAGAAAGCAATTCAGGTATATCAATAATACAGTAATCAAATGGTATCAAAAATAATTTTGTATTCGCAAGTACACAATTAGAATAATTCACAATCCACAATGGGAACTAAATAGTGCAATGTCCTAAGTACAATGCGATGACATAATAGCAAGGTACAACACTGTGAGAACTAACAATTGGGTTAGGTACAGTTTGGCAAAACACATGCAATGTATCTCAGTAATACAATACAGAAGTCTGTAGCCAGGAAGATAATGGTACCTTTGTGGCCACTGGGTTGCTACAATGCAAATAATGGTAGGTTACATACCTGTGACCATCTTTCTTCGAGTGAAGCTCTGTGAATCCACACTTATGAAGTTTGCGCGCCAGCGCGGGCTTCCAACGGAAACTTTTCCAGTTTGAAACTTTTTGGCGGTAGCTCCGCCCAGCCGACCCGGAGGGCATAAAAGGCGCCTCAGCGCCCACGCCATTCCTACGCCACATTAGCAACTAGGAAAGGGTGGTTTGAGAAGAGGGGACGGCCGGGCGGGCGGGTTCGTGTGGATTCACAGAGCTTCACTCGAAGAAAGATGGTCACAGGTATGTAACCTACCATTCTTCTTCGAGAGCTCTGTGAATGCACACTTATGAAGATTTACCGAGCTAAGGTAAAGGAGGTGGGAACAAACCAGCCAGATTGTAGAAAAATGAACAGGTTTATTGCAACCAGCAACCTGAATAAATAACATGTTAGACATATAAATATGAGTGGAAGGCAGGCTCCCACTTGTAAACACAGTGCAACAAGCACCATTCATGTCAGGCACGCAGGCCTCACAACCTAAGTGCAACAAGCACCATTCATGCCAGGCACACAGGCCTCATAGCAGAAGTGCAACAAGCACCATTCATGTCAGGCACACAGGCCTCATAACAGTGAGTGCAACAAGCACAACCTGAGAACAAAAGGTGCACAACTGGTGCAACCTAACCCGTAAGTGGGTAAAGCGGCTTTAACCGGTAGACTGTGCCCCCTACCTGGGGCACGGCACACTTAACATTGACAGTGCAATGAACAAGAGAGGTGTTGATCGGCGCAACTGTCGACCGACCAGTGTAAAGAGGGGAGATATAGGGCTGACTACTCGGCAGCACCTTGCGGCCTTGGGGCTAAGAATCGACCGACCAAAAGGCTGCCTCCCCTCCCAAATAGGGTGTCTACCCGGTAATGAGATACAAAGGTAGAAGGGTTGGCCCAGATGGCCGCTCTACAAATTTGGTCCAGGGGAATCCCTGGAGGAACGCAGTCGCCGTGGCCACTGCCCTAGTCGAGCGTCCCTTGACCTTAGATGGGCACGGCTGACGGGCTATCTGATAGCACAGTTCAACCAGGGATGCTACCCAATTAGAGAGTCTCTGTGACGACACCGGCAAGCCCAGCTTGTCGGTGGCGTATGACACTGAAGTCGAGTCGACCGGCGGTAGTCCGCCGACCGGTTCTTGTAGATCAGAAGGGCTCTTCTGACATCGAGGCCGTTGGCCATCGAGCCCGTGTCCCCGGGTCGGGCCAGTCCCAAGTCCGGGAGCACAATGTCAGTGTTCAAGTGGAACGGAGACACCACCTTTGGCAGGAAGGTGATGTCCGTCCGGGATGGCCCTATCTGCTAAAAACAGCAGGTAGGGTTCGTCAACACAGGCGCCGCCAGCTCGAAGGCGGCGACGCTGAAGCAATGGCGACTAAGAAGGCCACCTTCCAGGATAGGAGCCGCAGGTCGATGGATGACAGCGGCTTGAATGGTGGGGATGTCCGGCAGGACAGCACCAGGTCCAAGTTCCAACCCGGTGTTGGTGGATGCACCGGGGGGAAGAGTGTTGTTAACCCCCCTCAGGAACCTCTTGACCATCGGGTCCTGGAACCGCGCGGGACCGCCCCTCTGCGGGTTCTGCCAGGTGAGGGCCGCCGTGCAGGTCTTCACCGAGGACATGGATAGACCCCAATAACCAACTGTGCCAGGAACTCCAGGACCGACGGGACCGCCAGCGGAAGGACGGTGGCGGATGGGAAGCTCCTGGAACCTCGCATAGCGGGCGTGCAAGCCGAGAACGCCCGCCGGCGTGGCCGGCTTGTGGGCTGCTGCCAGGATCGCTGCTACTGCTGGAGAGAGATCTCAGGCGCCCGTGGATCCTCACGCAGTCAGGTGCAGGGACAGGAGGTCCGGGTGGAGGAGCATCCCGTTCTCCCGAGTCAGCAGATCTGCTCGGTGCGGGAGCGGCATGTAGTCCTGACTCGCCAGGTGTAGGAGGTCGGGAACCAGACCTGTCTCGGCCAGTGGGGAGCGATGAGGATGCAATCGGTCCCCGAGGAGTTGGATCTTCTCGATGATCCGGAGAAGAAGTGAAGCGGCGGGAACAGATAAAAGAACCCCGTCGTCAGTCGAGGCAAGTGTCCCAGGCATCCCGGTGTGCATCGGGGCAAGCCTGGCACCGAAAACTGGCAGTTGGCTGTTTTCCCGCGTCTGCGAAGAGATCTCGTCTGGGAACCCCCACCTCTGAAAGACACGGTGGAGCTCGTCCGGATGCAGCATCCATTCGTGGGACTGACCAGCCGGTTCTGCTGAGGAGTCCGCCTCCCGTTCTCGACTCCCGGGAGATGAAT
Organism: Anolis apletophallus; assembly: GCA_030556195.1. Lineage (NCBI taxonomy): Eukaryota > Metazoa > Chordata > Lepidosauria > Squamata > Anolidae > Anolis > Anolis apletophallus. The sequence goes on along the minus strand of JARBWK010003434.1, from coordinate 4,113 downwards.
GGCCCTGGGCGTCACTTGATGACGGATACACCATTCCCACAGGCTCTGGGCCAGGGCTAGGAGTTTCCTCGAGCCCGTTCCGCCCTGTTTGTTCATAGTACATGGCCACTATGTTGTCTGTCTGACCAGTACTACTTCCCATGTGGGGGAGGCGAGCCGGGAGGAGTCTTGGCGATGGCTAAGGGCTCCAAATAGTTGATGTGATGGAGCTTCTCCACCGTCGACCACTGTCCATTGATTGACATGGTGCCCGGCGTGGCCTCCCCATGCCAACAGTGACGCTCGATCGTCACTGTGATGGATCAGGGCTACTGTGTGGGAAGGGCACTCCCTTGCACCGTTGTTCTTGGGCGTCCACCATCGGAGGGAGTCCTTGACCGCCGGCAGGGGACAGCTTTGAATGGTGCTCCTGACGGGATCCCGAAAATAATTAGGAACCAGCGCTGGCGGTCTGGCGGAGCCTGCGCCAGCGGGGTCACAGCTACCGTGGAGGCCATGTGGCCTGGGGTCACCTGGATCTGCTTTGCCGTGCAGGGCCTGGTGCAGTTGTTTTATCTGCGCGTCGAAGAGCCTGGAATCTGGCGTCTGCAATGCGGCTGATGCGCGGAGTCGAACATCGTGCCGATGAACTTGATGGTCATCGTTGGGACCAGTTGAGATTTCTCCTCGTTGAGGCGTAGGCCTAATGAGGAGAGTAGTTTATCAAGGCTGCGTCGGGACCTGTTGCACCCAAGAGTTCTGGGGACTGGGCCGCCAGCAGCCAGTCGTCAGATACGGAAAAATCGGATTTCTGCCTCCTCAAATGCGCAGCCACGACCGACATGCACTTGGAGGAAATGTTGGCGCTGTCGAGCGAGAGGAGCGTTGAACTGTTAGCCCTTCCCGCCACATGACTCAGGAAGCATCGATGAGCAGGCGGATCGAGGCGATGGAAATGCGTCCCGGAGGCGATCGGCGCGAAGTGGTCGTTGGACCGGAGCTGGAAGAATGGGCGACACTGACACCATCCTGATTTCCTCGGCGGCGATACCGTGCGTTTAAGTCTCTGAGGTCAGGATGGGACGGAGAACAATCTGGCCGACGCGGTGAAATACCGTGAGAGAATGCCCTCTTTCCTTGCTCTTGGGGAGCTGTGGTAGCTCCCTTTTGAAGCAAGCTGTCGAGCCTCCTCAAGATCACCCTGGACGGCTGTGTCTCGACGGCCGAACCCGTGGGTGGAAGCTCGTCGAATTCAAAACATGCCGTCTTCGACAATCCGGAGAACCCATGCATCTGGTGATGCGTCGCCAGGCATTGATGTAGCAGGCCAGGCGGTCTCCGAGCGGCGGGTGAGGTGGTGGTGGTCGAAGGATGGGAGGAGGGCATGATGGTGGCAGTGGTACTGCGAGAAGGCGGTTATCGTCCATCGCCCGTCAAGCGGCGGTGGATTGTCCATTGCCATTGTTATGGCGAGTCGTGACTTGTTCCCCTGCCGGGGTCTGTTAGACTGCTGCTGTTGTTGCTGTCTCGGCTGCTGTTGCTTTGTTGCTGCTGAGGAGCCGATATCTTGGGAGCCTGGCGGTACTGCTGTCTGGGCTGAAACTTAGCCCGTTGGTAGTACTTGGGCCTGGGTTGTGGTTTGAGGCCGGTTAGCTTTGCCGTCAGGACTCGGAAGTCGTGAAGTGGCCTTGAGTCTATCGTCCGTGCCCGCAAAGAACAGTCCCTGGGCATCGAGCGGTGGGTCCTCGATGGTCTTCTTGGAATCGAGAGAGACCAGAGGACTTCAACCAGCGTGTCTACGGATGGCGACACCGTGGGCCAGCAGCTCCTGAGGTGTCCCCGTATGGCGGGCCATCAGGATCTGGTGAGTGTGCTGGCGACTGCGCTTCCTGGGAGATGGAAAGAGTGCAGTTTGCTGCTCCTGGGAGAGATCCTGGAAAAGGGTTGAGCCCTTTCCCACAGGATCTGGTGATAAGCTCCCCATACACGCACGCTCCGTGAGAGTTGGCCATTTTTGGTCAGCAGGAGTCCGGCCTTGTAGATCTTTCGACCTATTGTGGCGAATCTCTCTTTCCCTCCTGGTCTGAGGGAGTTGAAGATTCTCGGCCCGGGGACTGGGAGGAGGTGGCAATCATCGAGTTGGGTGTCGGATGATCGGTGGAGCCAGCTCTTCTCCCTCTCATCAATCTTGTACCATGCCTCGATACGACTCGGCGTAGGAGGATGGTTGATGGAAATCGCCCACGATGCTTTCACCGCCTCTTCCAACGGTTCCAGCATGGGAAGGTGTGGTTGGGCCGCCTCTTCGATCTCCCACCCTTCTGAACACGGGGCAGGCGCTGGACCTCGTGGGAGCGTGGGTTTGCATCCCCCCAGAGATCTCGCCATTATTTACTTGCTCACCGAAGGCCTCGCGTTGTCTGTCGGTGAAGACGAGGGTTCTGGGTCACAGCCAGTGTGGGAAGGCGTTCTGTCAGGTTGAGGGACAGGATGGATCCCGATCGCATCGATCGAGGGACCTCGCCATCCTCCATCTCGTCTCCCGACCACGGTTGGACCGTCTCTTGGTTCACCGGAGGCTGCGACTGTGGGCGACCTGGAAGTCGAAGGGGATGACAGGCATCTCAGTCGACACAGGAGGGAGGTGTTCGGCTTGGCCGGGGCCAGGGGGGCGAGCCTCGTGGTCTGCCTGCCTTTGTCAGGCGAAGTCACAAAGAGTTGCCGGACCGAGGTCTGCTGCCGGGGAGACGGGACGGCGGTCTGGACAGGGTTCTCTGGCGACCGTGGTGCTCTACCCCTGTCTCCACAGCGAGAACAGGGGTAGCGGCGAGTCGGGAGCAGGAGACTGAGGCGATGACGTCAGAGTCCTGCGCCTCTTGGTGAGGAGGTCTGAGGCAGCGGCCTCAGAGACTTGCCAGTCACAGGAACCAGGCCTCTGGTCTGGGCTCTACGGGCTTCTTGCTCCGACCTCTGGAAGGCTATCTCCATAGCCCGATCCGAGGGGTTCTGAGATGGTCGACCTCTGGGAGGGCCCGGCGCCATCGGGCTCGGCGGGCCGTCGCCGAGGTGGAGGCAGCTCGACCGTTTGGTGGGTCACGGTGCAAGGCCTCTTCGACACGAGAAGTCTTGAAGTCTTCGAGGAGACAGACTTGGTGGTGCTTCTCCTTCTGCGGACACTTCCCGGCCGGGCGAGCGGTCGGCGCAGCGGGGACCGAAGCAGCCGCCTCGGATCCCAAGGAGGAAGATGGGACAGCCGTGGCCATCTGTGGAGGGCAGAGAGCTCGCTCCGTGAGTAGGCCTGAAGCCTGCGGGCTCTCGCTCTTCGAGTGCGGACGAAGGCCTGGCAGTGCCGGCAAGAAGGAACGACGTGTCCCTCCCGAGACACCGAAGGCACTTGGCAGTGACCGTCAGTCCGGGATCTTGCTACCGCAGGACAAACACTTTTGAAACTGGTTGTGGACATGCTATGCTCACACAACCAGCCGTATTTCGATGTTGCCCAGAAGTGGCGGAAAACAAAGGAATGGCGTGGGCGCTGGGGCGCCTTTTATGCCCTCCGGGTCGGCTGGGGCGGAGCTACCGCAAAAAGTTTCAAACTGGAAAAGTTTCCGTTGGAAGCCCGCGCTGGCGCGCAAACTTCATAAGTGTGCATTGACAGAGCTCTCGAAGAAGAAACAATAATAGTAACCTTAATAGGCGCTTGAAAATTGTAGAGAGCCAGCAGTGAAGTCCGTGTCTAGCGGAAGGGAAGGAAAATTCACGGAGGCCGCTCAAAAATACCCATACGCGCGCAGGGGCGCATGTGCAGGCTTGCTCAATGGCCTTGGCCTTGAGGGCAGGCTTGTCTTCGTAGTCCGTGAAGAACGCTAGTGGGGCTGGTGCAGCCAGCTGCAGCCAATGCGCAGGCACAGACACGCACAATGGTGCGCCCGCAGTGGTGCTTGGTCTTAGTAGTTCTATTGGTGCCCAGGAAGCGTTCAGGAATAATGTTGAACTGGCGGTACAGTTATGGGTAAACACAACCCCACAAAGGTCTCACCTAAGTGAGAATAGTGGGAAGAAGTGCCCTGGCAGGAGCTCACCCCTAGGCAGCGGCGGAGGGAGGTCACTAGAAGAGACCACAGAACAGACAAA
>JARBWK010003433.1:0-12386 GCA_030556195.1 Anolis apletophallus | reverse complement strand
GCGGGAAAGCTCTGTGTGAAAGCTGGCAGGTAGTCAGTCACAGGCTTTCAGAATCTCTAGGCTTAGAGATTAGCTCACCTCTCTGGAGAAGCCGGCTATAGGAAAGCTCTAAGATAGAGAGTTTATAGCTAGGGTGCTTCTGGTAGACTGAGAGTTAGCTCAGGGTACTAACTAGGTTAGTTAGTAGAAGACTACTCACCACTAGTTTTATTATTAGTGTGAGGGAGTTTAGTTAGACAAGTTTTTACACTGTTTGGGAACTAAGATCTAAGAAAGTAATCCTTAGTAACCAACACGCTATTGTACCTTAATTGATAACCGTTACGCATTTGTGCCTCCTCAAGATCTGCTTGTTAATTTAATAAACATCAGTTTTGTTAACTTTTCAAGAAAGATTTCAGTGTGCCTCATTACCAGCAGTGTGTGCCAGTTTCAGCCTTCCCACATTTCCAGTCAGAAGTAAAAGATTTTACCTTGGAATCCTCTCAGTTTACTTTGGTGATTATTAATTGGAGCCTAGTTTAACTGTTATTTTATAAGAAATCCTAGAATTAATATTTTAGGTTGGTGGCAGCATCCAAGGGATTTAAAATCCTCCAAAGTTTTATAGCCAAGTTGTCACACATGGCCTGTGGCAACCCCCTTGTACCCTCATGCTTGAAAAGCACAATCAAAGCAGTCCTGAGAGATGGCCATTCAGCCTCTGCTTGAATACAATAAGAGACCGTTACCAGTTAGATCAGGAAGAGTTGGGATGTGGACCTTGCATTACTGTAGCGTAGTCTGTGGCCCAGTGTGTTGATCTGGAAAATGAAGTTATGAGAATATGTTGGTTTCTAATGTTATTCCTTTATGCCTCTGTAAGAGGAGGGAAAGGTATAATAATGTGGTGTACATGTTACGGAAGGGGTAGTTCATGTTCTCTATATATGTGGATCTGTATTCATTGAAGCATAGAGTTGGAGGAGTCCATGTAGTCCAGTGGTCCTTCCTAAGAATCTTCATTCGTGAAGAAAAGCCAAGATAATATTAATATGTCATTATTATTGGTGTATTACTCACACGATAGAAGATCATTACCATTTATTCAGTGATTCTAGTTTGTTACTCCACACAGGCCCGGATTGCCCAAGGCCACCCTAGGCCATGGCCTAGGGGCGGGAGCCATGGGGGCCAGCAGGTCCGACCCCCCAAAGTAAAAAACAAAAAATCCAAAATGATTTTTTAAAAAAAAAGATGAGCGGGTGGCGGAAGCGCCATCCACAGCCGCGCCCCTTGCTCTGCTCCTCGGCTCCAAAGGCTCTGCCCCGCCCCGGCTCCTCGCCCCGGCGTGAATAGGAGGAGGAAGGAAAGCCCCACCCCCGAGCCGATGCCGCGGGAGTCATCATGCCGGCCTAAGAAGCGCCGAAATCGCCCTTTTCAGGCCGGCATGGTGGCTTTAGGAGAGAGGAAGGAGCCGTGGGGAGGCTACCATTTTTAGTGCCATTTTTCACTTCCTAACTATCTTTAGGACTAATTATCCTTAAACTCTCTAACAACTAGATCTACACAAAACAACATCAACCTCTCTCTGGTCCCTTCAGTCACCAACTGACTCTTTTTAAAACCAACATTCCTTTTTCTCTCTCAGTGACAGTTGGCTCCGCCCCCTTTCCTCAGCTTGGAGCTAGGTTGCTATGGCAACGCTTGGGGCCTCTGTCCAATTCTCCGCTAATGCTAATAAACCTACCTAAAACTTATACTTTAACTGAGCATTTCATTACATTAACACATTATATATAAACATTCAAGTACTTATACACTTCTCTTTTCCATATTCACACACATCAAAACCAATGAACACAATTCCTGAAAGAAAAAACACATTGCCATTTCATCACTTCACTACTCTCCTTTACAGCACCCACTTGAGAAAATGGACTTTATCACACAAAGTTGCTATTCCACAGCGGTCATGCAATCATAGATAGCAGGTACATACCAGTACAGTGTTCCCTCACTTATCACGGGTGTTACGTTCCAGGACCACCCGCAAAAAGTGAAAATGTGCAAAGTAAGAACGCTATATCTATTTTAATATTTATACATTATTTTAGTAGTTATACTCTATTTTAAGTCTTTATAAACCCTCCCCACACACTTATGCACTACACAATCCTTTTCCTTTACCATATAAACAAAAGCACTCCACTTCCATTGGGAATACAAGAAGCCAGAGACGGCTCAGCGCACTCGGCAAAGTAGGCGTAAAATAAATAATGAATAAATAAATAGGCAGCCGCCGACAGCGCCAGATCCGCAGGGGTGCGGCGGCGGCTGGAAACCCCGCCTCCGTGCATGCGCATTTGGACACGCAGGCGGGCTCCTCTCGAGGCGATGTGTTACTTTTGCAGTAATAGTGAAATATCAAGTTATTAAGTTATTCAGCCCATGATCTGGATTCTATTGATAAACCCAAATAAATTATACCCACTGAATCCATATGATTTACCTACATGTTTATAATTGAATGCAATGGGTCCGCTCTGGTTGGGATTACCAGTGGGATTCAGACTAATGGAGTGAAACAAGGTTGTGTTCTTGCACCAACCCTATTTACAATCTTCTTCAGCATGATGCTCCAAAGGCTACGGCAGACCTTGAAGAAGAAGGCATATATATACACTATCATACTGATGGCAGCTTGTGCAACTTAAGCCGTCTGAAGGCTCGCACTAAGACTCTAAATTATCTAGTCCGTGAGCTGATTTTTGCCGATGCTGCTGCCCTTGTCGCCCATACAGAAGCAGCTCTGCAGCGCCTAACATCCTGCTTTGCAACAGCTGCAGAGCTGTTTGGGCTGGAAGTCAGCCTGAAGAAAATGGAAGTTCTCTACCAGTCTGCACCACAGGAAGAACACCATCATCTCCACGTCAGCATAGGCAAATCTGTGCTTAAGTCCGTTCAGCAATTTGCCTACCTGGGAAGCATCATCTCTTCAGACGCCAAGATTGATAAAGAGGTAGATCACAGATTAGCAAAGGCATATAGTGCATCTGGAAGGCTTCACAAAAGAGTCTGGAGTAACAAGCACCTGAGGCAAAGCACCAAAATCAGTGTGTACAAAGCTATCGTACTGTCTATTCTCCCTTATGGGTCTGAGATTTTGCTGAAGATTTGATTATTTTTTAAAGACCCATGGATATTGATGTGACTTTGAACTTTAGCCTGAAGAATTTTGGGGAACTATTGTTTGCTCCAGTCTGAGGTGATTACTTGGATGAGAGACCATTAACTGAGAGCCTACATTATCATTATTATTATTATTATTATGGCATCAACCAATCCCAATGGCTGTCATAGATTAACTGAGAGTCTGCTTTATTGTTGTTGTTTTTATCATTATTATTATTATTATGGCATCAACCAATCCCAATGGCTGTCATAGATTAACTGAGAGTCTGCTTTATTGTTGTTGTTTTTATCATTATTATTATTATTATGGCATCTACCAATCCCAATGGCTGTCATAGATTAACTGAGAGTCTGCTTTATTGTTGTTGTTTTTATCATCATCATCATCATTATTATTATTATTATTATTATTATTATTATGGCATCTACCAATCCCAATGGCTGTCATAGATTAACTGAGAGTCTGCTTTATTGTTGTTGTTTTTATCATTATTATTATTATGGCATCTACCAATCCCAATGGCTGTCATAGATTAACTGAGAGTCTGCTTTATTGTTGTTTTTATCATCATCATTATTATTATTATTATGGCATCTACCAATCCCAATGGGTGTCATAGGTTAAATGGGACTCTATTATTATTACATTGTTGTTGTTGTCGTTATTGTTGTTTTTATGAACTCAACCAATACCCAAGGGGACATGGGCTAACTGTTGTATTAGTATTATTATGTTGGGGAGCATCAAATTATGCCGAATGTAAACTGCCTTGAGTTGCCTACGGGGTGAGAAACGCGGCATAGAAATACGGTAAATAAATAAATAAATACCACGTGCTGTAGGTTATATTTCAGAGGAAGGAAGTGACAAAGCCGCCTCTAAATCTATTGGTTTACTATAAGCTGCTTTGAGTCTCTTTCTTTACAGAAAAGGGTAGGGTACAAATACTACTACTTCTACTTCTACTTCTACTTCTACTACTAATTATTATAATAATAATCATAATTCTTTGCCAGCAATCAATCGCCAGCATTTTGAATGTCTGGCTTAGACTGTAATTAAAGCCCATGATCTTCAAAGGAGGAAAAGTTGAGTGACCTATACTGGTGTTGCATAATACCACCGTTAATGGCTTCCTTTTCAGAGGCTTTACTCAAAGGTTTTAACATAAAAGACTAAAGTAAGCATGGTATTAAAAAAAGAAGAAGTAGGAGTAGAGGGGGAAGAAATGGAAACTTCATTTGTGCTTGAAATGGAAACTTCATTTGTTTTGCAGTGTTCTGCATTTAAATGCTTACTGCATTTTCATAACCCCCGCACACACACAAAGATTAAGCGAAAATGCAGGCTCCAGCAGAGGAAATGGCAACGAAGCCAAATTGCTTAGAAGCCCAGTGGTGAAGATGAAACTGGCAAAACATGAGGGGAGACGAGGAAATTGTTAGAGATTAAAGGTTGCTTTCACAGCGACTTCAAATATTCTGTCTCAAAATGCCTGTCACTTAAACCAGTGTTTCCCAACCTTTTTTTGAGCCGCGGCACATTTTTTACATTTACAAAAGTCCTGGGGCACACCACCAACCAAAATGACACAAAATGGATTTTTGGAATTTTTTTGGATTTTTTTGGGGGGGGGGAGGGTCCGGATCTGCTGATTCTCCATGGCTGCCGCCCTAGGCCATGGCCTAGGGTGGCCTTATGGGTAATCCGGGTCTGCTGGCAACCACTGCTGTTTTCACTTTTCCTGAAATGTGAGGTGCTCTAATTGACATTTTGTTCTATGCATAATGTTTTCCTGCCTTGCGTCCAATGTACCATCTCCCTATACTCATCATCAACAACTTATACAATAATGGAAGTGCAGAACTGAGTCACTGGAACTAGCAGGGGGCCCGATGATGCTGGCTTTGCGAATACTTTAGAACTCCACATTTTATGTTTATGTCGGAGAGAAATTGTCCAGCTGAGACCACGAGTTAAGGTTGTGTTGAGCTTTTCACCCAAACATTCAATATTCTGACAAGAAATGGTGATAGAAATATAGATTCGTTTTTAATACTGGGATGCTGTTGTGAGGAGGTACGGATAAATGTTTCAGCATTCTGGGCTTTTCAATTTTGTTTTTATTATCAATGTAGTTTGAGAAAAGATACCTTTTTGACTACAACTCCCATTTTGGATGGGAAATCATGGAGCTATAGTCACAAAAAATTAACTTTTCAAGCATTGAGTACAATATGTTGATTAATAACTCCCTTTCGCAAACCAAATGACAAAACAATAGTCTAAAACCAGAAAAAGAATGAGAGTGACAACCAGGACATCCACAGCTGCAGACCACTCTCTTGCTGCCCTCATCCCTAGATTTTATCTATGCTTTCTAACTTTTATGAGTGAGTATAGGGAAACTAGGGGCTATCTACACCAGGGCTGTCCAACTGGTGGCCCGGGGGCCATATACGCCCTCCAGCCCCTTCCCTCCGGCCCCCTAAGCTTTTAAAAATAAAAATAAAAAATAAAAATTGAAAAATAAAATAAATAATATTTTTTTAAAAAAAAACCTACTTCCGGGTTCGGAGCAAGTATCGCGAGAATACGAAATCCACACGGGATTTCGCTGTCAACGCGAGATCACGCCAGAGTTGACAGCAAAATCCCATGTGGATTACGTATTCTCGCGATACTCTTCGGCTACTCTACTACTAGATCGCTGAGGCCCACAGACGCGATTAGGACATTCTTCGACTCAGTCGGTCATTGCCTCTCTTGTCGTCCGGGTACTCCTGGATCCTGCGCGTTTGGAAAAGGTAGGCCGAAGCAGGGGGGCTCCTCGGGGGGGCTCCTCATTCCCTCCCCCCCTCGCCCCTCATGTATTAAATATAAAATTAAATATATTTAAAGATGAAATAAGGGAGATGGGATACATTAAAATAAGGGGGAGGGGAGGATGGAATTAAATATATTTAATATTAAATTAAAATAAGGGGAGAGGGGAGGATGGAATTAAATATATTTAATATTAAATAAAAATAATTTAATATCTTATCCCTGCATTTTATCTCAGTAAAAGATTATATTTGACTGTATGCATGCAGGGGCGGAGCCGGGGGAGGGGGCGGAGGTGGGGGCAGACCCTACGGCCCCGAGGTCATCAGTGACCGAATTCAGGCCCCTGGGCCGGTAGAAGTTGGACAGCCCTGATCTACACCAATGTTTCTCAACCTTTTTTGAGCCGCTGCACATTTTTTACATTGGCCAAATCCTGGGGCACACCACCAACCAAAATGACACAAAATTACACTCTAACACAGTAATACATATAGTTAATATGTTTTTGAATGTATTTATACACTCAGTGTGAAACCTGGGCCTGTTTCGATGAACACAACATCGATATGACTTCCTCTCACGTACGTATACATGTCTTCTTTCAGCCTTCTCTTCTTCAGGTTAAACATGCCCAGCTCTTCAACCCGCTCCTCATAGAGCTTGTTCTCCAGACCCTTGTGAAATTTCACCCTGAGTGAAACTTGCTTCCAGTTAACTATGGATGTCATGAACAGTTCCTTGGGGGGGGGGGGGAGGCAACTCTCAAAAAATCCAGTAAAATAGTAAAAAAACAATTTCCAAGCAGAGAGGCTCAATTTGTTTCTTAGAAACCTCAGAATGCTTCAGCCTCTGATGCTCCCAGGTTCGCTCACTGCCCAATTCACCAACGTGGAGCTTCTGGCTTTGGCTGTTCTCGCGAGAAACCAAGCCAACACGAAAACGCGACTCAATCACTTCCGCCCAGTGCTCTGCTTTTGCGGAGGGAGGCAGTGAAAGAGGCCACACAGATCTATGAAACGTATAGAGTTTATATGTTTCATAGATCTGTGTGGACTCTTTCGCTTCCTCCCTCCACAAAAGCAGAGTACTGGGCGGAAGTGATTGAGTCAGTGTTTTCACATTGGCTTGGATTTTTCGCGAGAACAGCCAAAGCCGGAAGCTCCACCTCGGTGAATTGGGCAGTGAGCGAACCTGGGGGCATCGGGAGGCTGAAGCAGCCCTGAGCGGGAGCTGGGTCCATGCTGAGTCGAGGCTCCTGAAGGCTTCCTTAAGGCGGGCTTGGCCCTGGCATTCAGCGGAGCCCTTGCTTTTCTCGGGGAGAATCTTTGGGGAGGGAAAGAGGGAGAAAGAGCTGCTAGGAGGGGGAAGAGTGCTAATTTTCCACGGCACACCTGATGATCGCTCACGGCACACTAGTGTGCCCCACTACACCAGTTGGGAAACACTGATTTAGGGTCTAGAGCAGGGGTGCCCACACTTTTTCAGCATGCAAGCTACTTATAATAAAACCAAGTCAGAAAGATCTACCTACCTCCTCAAGGCTGGAGAGGGGAGGGGTGGGGGCGGGGCTTGGTGCAGCCTGGCTCCGTCCCCCTGTGGCTTCCACTCTACCAGCAGCTTCTCCAGGCTTGAGGATGGCAATGCTAAGCCAGCCTTGTGGTAGCTATGTCACCACTGGCTTGGCACTGTCATCCTCAAGCCTGGAGAAGCTGCTGGTAGAGCGGAAGCCAGAGGGGGATGGAGTCAGGCCGCACCGAGCCCCGCCCCTCCCTCTGGCTTTGAGCTCCCAGCAGCTTCTCCAGGCTTGACGAGATGGCAGTGCCAAGCCAGTGGTGGCATAGCTAGCACAAGGCTGGCTTCTGGCACTGCCATCCTCAAGCCTGGAGAAGCTGCTGGTAGAGCAGAAGCCAGAGGGGGATGGAGTCAGGCCGTGCCAAGTCCCGCCCCCTCCCCTCTGGCTTTGGAGCTCCCAGCAGCTTCTCCAGGCTTGACGATGGCAGTGCCAAACCAGTGGTGGCATAGCTAGCACAAGGCTGGCTTGGCGCTGCCCTCCTCAAGCCTGGAGCAGCTGCTGGGAGTGCCGAAGCCGGAGGAGGGGGGCGGGGCTTGGTGCGGCCTGGCTCTGCCTCCTCTGAGAAGCGCCCCATCCGGCTGGGATCGACCTTCTACGGTCCTGGGATCAACAGGTCGATCGCTATTGACTTCCTGGGCAGCCCTGGCCTAGAGAAAGAAAAAGCTGGAGAAGAGCAGGGGAGTGATTGAAGAAATCTGTTTTTATGTATCGACGCAACAGTCTGTATGAAGGAAACCCATTTTGAAACGTTGTACTGCAAGCAATTGAACGTATTTAAGCAATAAGCATACTTCATAAGAATTACACAAATAAAAGAAGATACTGCTTCATCTACCAGCAAGCTTTTCTCTCAATCCGTCTCTGGGCTATTCTATTCATAAATGGTGGCAGCGATGACAGAGGGAAGATCCTCCTAAAATAAATTAAAGAATCTGGGAGAAGTGAGATCTCCGCAAGGAGTATTTCACAAATGTTTAAACAAACCAAAGACCCTTGAATTTTGATCTCCTAAGAACTGGGGTTTCTTGTTATGTCTGAACTGGGTGTGTGTGTGTTATTCTTAGGAAAGGCACACCTGACAACAAAGGTCAAGGCGGTTGATTCTCTGCCTTGAGTGAAAGAAAGGGAATGAATAGAACCTATTTATTTTCCTCCAGTGGACATTCATTATATGAAAGGATTTATTGTGCAGGTGAGGGGGCTTGCAGCTTCCTCAAATGTCAAGATGAGAAGTGTGCATTAGTAGATATTGTTCAGAGCCTAGTCTGTGCAGCGAGTCAAGTAAATAAATGATGCCTTTGTAATATTATTTGGCTTTTCGTTGGTTTTTTTTAAAAAAAGGAAAGAAAAGAATGCCACATCTGTGGCTTACAGTCGGATTTTACGGTTTCAGTTCTTCAATTCCTCCTGTCATAAACTGAGACCAACTAACTGTCATAACTATCCTAAGAGGCCATTGAAGTCAATGGGACCTACTTCCTAGTCACCAAATATATGTGACAAAACACCTTGTGTCTGTTCTGCTGGCTAAAATTCCATGTTGGGCCTTTTCCATTAACTACATCAAATCTACATCTAAACTAGCATTTTAAAATGGCACAACTGTGAGGACTCACGTTGCTGTGGCATAGTCTGGTGGTGTGGGAAAGTAAGTAATGAGGAAGTGCTTGTTTTTAATGTTTTCTTTTGCTGTGGCATGGTGTGAGGACTCACTCATTCTGTGCTAGGCCGAGACCAGCATAGTAGTTTGGCATCCATGGTTAAACAGGATAGCCAGGAAAGGGGGAGTGGCTTGGATCCTTCCCTGGGAGGGAAAGAGAGAGCTGCCTGAGATTGGCTCAGAGCTGAGGGGAGGAGCCGAGCTACTTGAGAGGGAAAGAGTGTAGCTTATTTGGCAGTCGGTTGTTAGAGCTCAAAGAGTGAAGAGTCTCTTGTCAGAGCTGAGAGAGAGAGAGAGAGAGAGAGAGAGAGAGAGAGAGAGAGAGAGAGAGAGTCTGTGGTCAGAGCTGTGAGAGTAAAGCAGTCTCTTGACACAGCTGTGTGTGAGCAGTCAGGGAAGACAGTGGTCTTGAATACTGACAGGGAAAGCTCTATGTGAAAGCTGGCAGGTAGTCAGTCACAGGCTTTCAGAATCTCTAGGGCAGTCTCAACCTGTGGGTCCCCAGATGTTTTGGCCTTCAACTCCCAGAAACCCTAACACCTGGTAAACTGGCTCGGAATTCTGGGAGTTGTAGGCCAAAACACCTGGGGACCCCCAGGTTTAGAACCACTGCTCTAGGGCTTAGAGATTAGCTCACCTCTCTGTAGAAGCCAGCTATAGGAAAGCTCTAAGATAGAGTTTATAGCTAGGGTGCTTCTGGTAGACTGAGAGTTAGCTCAGGGTACTAACTAGGTTAGTTAGTAGAAGACTACTCACCACTAGTTTTATTATTAGTGTGAGGGAGTTTAGTTAGACAAGTTTTTACACTGTCTGTTTTGGGAACTAAGATCTAAGAAAGTAATCCTTAGTAACCAACACGCTATTGTACCTTAATTGATAACCGTTACGCATTTGTGCCTCTCAAGATCTGCTTGTTAATTTAATAAACATCAGTTTTGTTAACTTTTCAAGAAAGCTTTCAGTGTGCCTCATTACCATCCAATTTCAGCCTTCCCACATTTCCAGTCAGAAGTAAAAGATTTTACCTCAGAATCCTCTCAGTTTACTTTGGTGATTATTAATTGGAGCCTAGCTTAACTGTTATTTTATAAGAAATCCTAGAATTAATATTTTAGGTTGGTGGCAGTGTCCAAAAGATTTAAAATCCTCCAAAGTTTTATAGCCAAGTCGTCACAACAACCATAACAGAAAACCTTATCTTCCAGTGAGATATGACCCAATTACCTCTTATCACAAGACAGAGCTGGTTCCTTGGTCTTGCTTCAGATCTTCTAGTTTTTCTTTTTCAAATAAGAAGACCTGGGGAGAAATACTTAAGAACATAAGAACATAAGAAGAGCCATGCTGAATCGGACCTCAGCCCATCTAGTCCAGCATTCTGTATCACACAGTGGCCCACCAGTTGTACACGGGGATCTCGAGCAGAAGGGAGGGCAAAACCCTGACCTGCTCCCGACCCCCCACAACCAGTACCCAGGGAAATCCTGCCTACCTCAACCAACTCCGAGGTGGCACTTGAATGTCCTTTTCAGTAACTACCAATACACTTGGTATCCATGAATCTGTCTAATCCTGCCTTGAAGTTGTTCAGGCTGACAGCTGTCACAACCGCTTCTGGAAGTGAGTTCCATAAACCAATGACCCTCTGGGTGAAGAAATATTTCCCTTTATTAGTCCTAATTTTCCTACCTTGGAGCTTCAGGGAGTGCCCCCTAGTCCTAGTGTTTTGTGACAAAGAAAATATTTTTTCTTTATTCACCTTTTCTATCCCATGCATGATTTTATACACTTCGATCAAGTCACCTCTTAAACGCCGTCTTTCAAGGCTGAAAAGACCAAAGCGTTGCAACCTGATTTCATAAGGGAGCCGCTCCATCCCTTGGATCATTCTTGTTGCCCTTTTCTGTACCTTTTCCAGTTCCGTTATATCCTTCTTAAAGTGCGGAGACCAGAATTGTACACAGTACTCCAAATGTGGCCTTACCATCGATTTGTAGAGAGGTAATACAACATTTGCTGACCTATTTTCGATTCCCTTTCTGATCATGCCTAGCATAGAATTTGCTTTTTTCACTGCTGCTGCGCACTGGGTTGACATCTTCATTGAGCTGTCCACCAAGACCCCAAGATCCCTTTCCTGGTTTGTCTCGGAAAGCTTTGACCCCATCAATTGGTAGGTGTAGTTGGGGTTCTTTGCCCCGATGTGCATGACTTTACACTTGTTTAGGTTAAAATGCATTTGCCACTTTGTTGCCCATTCACTCAATTTCGAGAGATCTTTCTGGAGCTCTTTACAATCAGTTTCATTTTTAACTACCCTGAACAATTTAGTGTCGTCTGCAAACTTTGCTACCTCAGAATTCACTCCTACATCAGATCATTAATGAATAAATTAAAAGTAACGGACCCAAAACTGAACCTTGGGGTACGCCACTTCTCACCTCTTTCCACCCAGAGAAATGTCCGTTTATTACCACCCTTGTTTCCTACAGTTTAGCCAGGTTCCGATCCAGGACAAGACCTGTCCCCTGATTCCATGGCTGAAGAGCTTATTAGGAGCCTTTGGTGAGGGACTTTGTCAAAAGCCTTTTGAAAGTCAAGGTAAACAATATTAATTGGGTCCCCTTTATCTATGTGTTTATTGACATGATTTGCCTTTGCAGAAACCATGTTGTTTTTCTTTCAGCAATGCCTGTTCTTCTATGTGCCTAGTAATATTTTCTTTAATAATGGTTTCCATCACTTTGCCTGGAACTGAGGTTAAACTGGTCTATAATTTCCTGGATCACCTCTGGATCCTTTCTTGAAAGATTGGTGTTACATTTGCCTCCCCTCAGTCCTCAGGTACATTGCCTGATCTTAGAGAAAGGTTATATATCTTAGCTAGAAGTTCAGCAATTTCACACTTGAGTTCCTTAAGAACTCTGGGGTGGATGCCGTCTGGACCTGGTGATTTGTTGACATTTAGTTTAGTAAGGCATATGAGAACATCCTCCTTGTTTATCTCTATCTGTTTTAATTCTTTTTAATTCCCTCCCTGAAAAAACTGCTCAGCTGCAGGCATACGTTGTCTGTCCTCCTGTGTGTGGAGGCAAAGAAGTCATTGCTTAGCTCAGCAATCTCCTTAGATTCATTAGCGACTTGGGTTT